>JAZGTJ010000563.1:0-97082 GCA_036877575.1 Botia almorhae | reverse complement strand
ATGAATCGGAGTCTGAGCCCACGCCCTGACACATAACAAGACAGTCAGGATCCTGGCAAAACGTGATCTTAAAACTGGACAGAAGCCAGGATCCTGACAGGAATATTTCAAGCAATATCATTTAAAATCCCTAACTGCATGAACAGATTTCAAATCGGTTGTAAGTGCACAACTTGGACAACTCTGAAATATTATATCTATATTTTATAGTTACTGTAAGTTCTTTTATTTGGAAAAGGCCTTTTTAAATTCCATACTTTGAAAAAGTAAAAAGTGGTGCTGCAGAAATGACCGCCAGACAGATGTATCGGCTGTAAACCAGACCGAAGAGATTTGTCTTTTTTTCACTGAAAGCTGCAATTTGTAACTTATTTGGTTAAAAATGAACAAAAATCAGTTATTGAGCAAGTACATAACAGATCAGAGTTCCAAACTGTCTGCTTATCTTACCCCGATTCCCAACAGTCAGTTTATAATAATGATTTACAATTTGAGCTATCAGGCACGTTTTCAGTTTGGTTTCATCTGACTTTTAACATGTGCTAAAAATAGTACGTAAAGTAAAGTAACCTGCAGTTTTATGTTTCAACAGATGGCGATAAAGAGGTGAAAAGTTAAGGATTGTAGCTGTAAAACAGAATTTACGTTTGAACTGATTCTGCTATATGTTAGTGTGTATCTGTTCCCCAGAATAATCATACTTAATCAGACATCATACGTTTGAACGTGTGTGACAAGCTGGAGATGTTTATGTCCATGTGTTCATGGATACACACAAGTATCTGTTTGTATCTGTGCATGACCTTGTTTTGAAGCGAGTGTGTCTGTGCTATTTTTAGATCTGGATGAGTGTGTGGAGGAGCTGCACCTGTGCCAGCAGGTCTGTGAGAACACCTTGGGTTCCTACAGGTGCAGCTGTAGTCCGGGGTTCCAGCTCTCTCCAGACAGAACGTCCTGTTCTAGTGAGTGAATCATTCCGAATGCAGTGATAGGGCACACGACATGCCTGTCAAACTATGTATTTGCATACCTCCACTCACTATTGGAGGAGGCGTGGCTTTGAAAAGCACTCAGTAGGAATCTTATGCTTTCAAAGCTAGCTTGCTGTTGCTAGCCTCTCCGCAATTGCCCGCCATGCCTTTAAGAAGCAGTGAGATGTTTTTGTGTGTTTTGGTTTTAGAAATGAATGTGCCAGGTACACACAGATGTGTCTGTCCTCGAGGATACACGCTGCAGCCTAATGGCTACCAGTGTGAAGGTCAGCATACAAACACACACATATACTGCCTGCAAAGACAGTCGGCTGAGCTACATTCATGCTGCATGTTCTGTGTATGATGCTAGCAACACCAAGGTTATGAGTTCGATTCTTAGAATTGGTGGAGTTACTTTGAAAATGTGTCACGTCTTTGCAAAAATGCCTAAATTTACAGTACACACAACATAAATCTGTAAGTCTTGCTGTTAAGGGTCTCTTGTTTCTCTGGTCTCTGTCAGATATTAATGAGTGTGAGCAGAAGAACGCCGACTGTTCGCACCTGTGCATCAACCACAGAGGCAGCTACAAATGTGCCTGTCCAGAAACACACAGAATATCCTCATACAATCCAAAAAACTGCCTGCCTGTACACACACATGCCAGCTCCTCACATTAAAGAGGATGGAGACCCAGCTAACGATTTTAGGTTGTAAGAATGTTTCCCTAACATTTCCATGAAGTAACAAAAACGTTAAACATGTTTTTTTAATGTTCTAGGAACGCCGTTGCATTAACGTTAATGCTTTATTATAGGACCATTTTAATTTCTATAACATTTTTAAAATGTTCCACTAACAACTTAAGTATGATGTTTTTGATATATGACGTATATTGTTAAAACAATTCTACTAACGTTACTGCAAGAACGTTTTTGATCACTTTGAGGGAACATTAGCCAATGTTCTGAGAACGTTCCCTGATAGCGGAGTACTGATTTGTCTTATTTTTAATAAGAAACATTCATTATACACTAAATTGATCATAATGTTGTGTTTTGTATTTATTCCACAAATATGCATAAGCACCGTTGACTGAGAAAGCCGTTGTTCTGCCTAAACATGTGAATTATATACTGTTGTTATGGAGATTATAAAGTACAAAAAACTCAATTTTTCAACTTCTCATAACCTGTGATTATTTTTTTGTTTGTTTCTTGTCATTGATTGAGAGCAGGGGTGTAATACTATTATTAATCATTAATAATGATTACGACGTGATACGATATAGCACCAGTATCTGTTTACACTCCAGCACAGCAGATGGCGCTGTTGCGGTTAATATTTTAACGTCAATGGTCAAAAGGAGAAAACACAAAATAAAAGATAAATTTGATCAAAAGCGTTATTTAGTTTAACCAACAGTTACAGAGATAATACCGTGAATTCTTTTGGCCATGATAATCGAGTGGTGAAAATCTGATTAGTCACTCACAGCACTAAGAGTTTTTAATTGGTAATATAAGACGTTATTAAAGGAAATTAATGTATTGTGAAGCAGCAGCACCACCCAGTGGTCATTTTGTAATAATCTATTTAAGATTGTTTTGCAATAAATTTCATTTATGACAAAATGTAACATGAGTGTTTAGAGGATTAATTAATTAATCTTTATGTAATACTCACTTTATATGAAGGCTATCACACATATGTGTAAAGCACAGATTTTTAATCACTTCAGTTTGATCTTTTGATAGTTCGTCAGACGATGAATGCCGAGTTTGGACAGACTCATATTTCCATCGGATAAACTGCTGCATGAGGTTTTAGGTCACAGTAACCTGGTCAGTCTGACAATATTGTAATTATTATCCTACACACTGTTTGCGAGGGGCAAGTGTGGTTTTCCTAAAACAGTAACCGGATGGTGCGATGGAAGAAGTGTATATTTAACTACAACTAATTGACAAGGACTGGTAAACTTTTCCATTCCTTGAGTCTTCACTCTTTAGTGATGGTTAACTGTGGAGGGACAAAGATGAGATGGACCCTGGCTGCATGCATGGGGCACCTTGTGCTTGTCTTTGCTTCTGTGGGAGAGAAGATGAAGTCTGGAGAATCTGGTTGGACTGGTAAACTTCTAGTGGTTCCCATGGATGGAAGCCATTGGGTGGACGTGAAACCAGTGGCAGAGGAGATGGGCCGCAGGGGTCATGAAGTGGTGGTGGTCATTCCAGAGGTCAGTGTACGACTAGGACCTGGAAAACACTACACAACAAGAACATTCCCGGTTCCTCATAAGCAAGAAGAACTGGAGGAGCTCCAAAGTGAGATTGCCGAGGTTGGGATCAAACGGATGACTCGGATGGAGAGGATCAGCACCAGACTCAGTCTGATGAATAAACTTGTGGGCCTCCAAAGAGCCACAGCTGAGAGCCTCCTCTTCAACCAAGAGCTGGTGGACCACCTCCGAGAGCAGAACTTTGATGCTGTCCTCACCAGCATAACTGTGCCAACTGGTGCCATACTGGCTTATAACCTCTCTGTACCTGCTTTGTATTTACTCCGAGGCTTACCCTGTGGACTGCACTCCAAGGCCACAGCCTGTCCAGATCCTCCTTCTTACATTCCACGGTTCCTCACGTGTAATTTAGATCGTATGTCTTTCCTCCAGCGTGTGCTGAACCTTCTAGTTAGCTTCCTCGAACCGTTGCTGTGCAAACTGTTATACTCGAAAGCTGATGATGTGGCATCTCGTTTCCTGGAGAGAGATGTGAGCGTGTCGGATATCTTCAGCAGTGGAGCTCTGTGGCTGCTGCGGTACGACTTCAGCCTGGACTTTCCCAAACCCCTGATGCCCAACATGGTGCTGATAGGGGGAATTAACTGTGCTGTGAAAAGCCCTCTGTCTAAGGTGAGTGCAGGCAGGGGCGGATCTAGATTATTATTTATGGTAAGTGATGGAAAGTGTTTGGCAACTAAAGTCAGCGTCCGTGCATGTTAAGTTCTGACGTATTCAGCGCATACGCAGTGACGCACGTTGTTATATTAATCTATAAAGATTAAATAAGGACGGTTGTGATACATTTTGGCTGAATTTAATGGATGGCTGTATCAGGCTGAATATATTTAACTTCCAATGCATTTCTTAAATATCTTGGCCAAAATTAATTTACCAATTTGCTATTAATTTACCAATAGTCCTTTGGCGTTGTTTTGTTTTGGTGTGGGAAGAGGCGAGCTTTAGCGAAAAATTATTAGAAATTAGCATTCTCTAAAGAATTATACAAAAATGTCTCCAAATATAAATAGAGGTCAGTGTACGACTAGGTCATTTCCAGTTCCTTATGGACAGGAGCAGCTGGAGGAGCTCCAAGCCTGGAATGATGAGGTGAATAAACAGCTACCTCTGATGGAGAAGATCAGCACCAGAATCAGTAACATGAGGAAATTTGACATTTGTATGACCTTATCATCAGAAGTTAAGGTGGTCCTCATACTTCATCGAGTGGGCTGAAGGGCCCTTTAGCATGGACATCACGGAAAACTGGAAATCTGCTGCATGATAGAGCTGTAGCTTGCTTGTATCTTTGAGCATAGTTCAAATGTCAAGAAGGTTACACGCCGTCAGTAGTAAACCTCAGTTATTGTAATCATTACCCTGACGTGACTCTTTGACTGTTTCTTTGTTGCTTTGAAGTCTTCTCACAGGTAACATTCGGAGAACGTTGGTTAACATTCTCTCAAACTTCTCAAAAACGTTCTTGTAGTAATATTAGTAGAATTTTTTGTATACCATACAAAAAATGTATACATACCTAAAAAAACTGGACAATTTTTGTTACTTAATGGAAACATTAGGGAAATGCTCTTTTAACCAAAAATGGTTAGCTGGGCTCTGGGGTTAGATATCATTTGAGTTTTATTAATTCCGATTCTGATTCTACATATTGATTCTGATTCATACTGGTTCCCAGTTTCAATTCCATTGTGGTTAAAAAAATCAAACACTTATACATACATCTTACATATTTATTTTGTGCCATTAGTTAAAAAAATCATAGATTTTAAAAAATCAGTATTAGATAACAAAAACTGAAAATACATTTAAGACTTGCATTTGCAAAACTGTTCAAGTAAATTAAAGTTAAATACACTCGTGCTGCAACCAAATAAAAAAAAGTAAAAAGTGGAGATGACTTATTTTAAGAGTGAAAAATGTAACTGTTTACAAATGTAACGCAAAGCGTATTACTCAAGACAATAAGATTATTATTATTGTGTATTATCTAACGCGGTGCGTTCATTCAATTCTATACGGTCAACTAACCGCAAACGTTTTGGCATATTAGTCGTGACAACTGTTTTGTAACATATCAGAGTTTTACAATAATTACACTTAGTTTTGTCATTAGATTTTGCGAAAAGTTGGCTGATCGCCAGCTCAGGTCCTCGCAGATGACGTGTAAAAAATACCCGGTCCGGAAATCGAAACCGATAAGAACCGAAATTTTAATTTTATAACAAGTATCCGATTCCTAACCCTACTGGTCTCCCGCTTTATGTAAATAGAAGCTACGTGCAAACCACGGACCTAAATTATATATGTTATCTATATGATAGTATAAAGAAACAGCAGGATGAACTATAGCACAGACAGCTGTGGGGCAAACCAGCGCACTGGGGCAAAGGTGCGCAGTGTCACATCGTTGTGAATTGAACGATGGACGGCAGAGCGTTTTTGTGTCTGGTGGTCTGTACAGTTTGTTCTGCAGCGTTGAAACAGGCTCAAACTGGCTGGACTGGGAAACTCTTAGTGGTTCCCATGGACGGAAGTCACTGGACAGGGGTGAAGGCCGTGGCAGAAGAGATCGGCCGCAGGGGTCACACGGTAACTGTGGTCATCCCGGAGGTCAGCATGCGTTTGGGTCCAGGTAAACACTACATCACCAAACAGTTTCCGGTCTCCTATAGTCAGGATTTCCTGAATCAGATGATGGCAGACGGCGCTCAGCAAGTCATATTCTCAACGGAGTCTTTCCCTACGAGCGTGATTTCAAAGGTGAAGCACATAACGAAGACCTTTCAGTTTTTCACCTCTACAGCTGAAAGTCTCTTCAAGAACCAGGAAATGATGGCGTTCCTAAGAGAGCAAAACTTTGATGCTGTTTTAACTGATCCTGCCTTACCAATAGGGGCCATACTGGCGTATAATCTTTCGGTACCAGCGGTGTACATGTTAAGAGGAATGCCGTGTGGTCTTGAATCATCGACCACAGCTTGTCCAGACCCTGTGTCATACGTCCCACGATTCTTTACACAAAACATAGACCGTATGACTTTTCTGCAGCGTGTGGGCAACATGCTGGTGAGCATGCTGGAACTGCCCCTCTGTAAGATCACGTTAGGGCCCTTTGAGGAAATGGTCTCCAACTTCCTGCACGAAGACGTCAGCCTGACGGAGGTTCTGAGCAGTGGAGCTCTCTGGCTGCTGCGGTACGACTTCAGCCTGGAGTTCCCCAAACCCCTGATGCCCAACATGGTGCTTATAGGGGGAATAAACTGTGAAATTAGGAACCCACTGACAAAGGCGAGTCTTTGTTTCAAGATATTTTTCAAGCTATATCAATGCACTGGTCTTTATTAGAAAACGTTCCTGTTCCAGAAAATTCCACCAGGGGTCACTGTTCTGTCTGTTGCGCGCCCGGGTGTGTACGTGCGCTTATATTCAGGAGAAACTTGGCACCGAAAGTCTGACAACATTTTCTTTTGGGGATTTTGGGGAAAAATCTTACTTGCTTCTAACGTAAGACTCATCAGAAAATTGCACAATGTCTTCACACAGCCATTTGAAAACAACCAGATTATTAATGGTGTTTGTAGAACGGATTTCTTCTAAAATCAAACGACGATTCGAATCGCAACTGTATCGTAACATTCTTCACTCCTAAAGTTTAATGACAAACAGCCGCTCAAATATATAGTGTTTATTTTCTTTCATGGACAAAACGTTTTACACTTGCGCATTTGGAAGACGCTTTTATCCAAAGCGACTTACGTTACATAACACTATACATTATTTATAAGTACGTGCAATCCCTGGGATTGAACCTATGACCTAACCACATAGCGCTAACCACTGAGCTACAGGAAAACATGCCGTGTGGGTATCAAACCGCTGTGGATTGTTTTCTAGAAAGCATGCGGGTCAGGTTATCTTCTCACCATAATGAGGTGGAAGGAAAGGAGTGGCGAGTTTCTCACGCGAGCGGGTTCGAGGGGAAGTGGGGGGTGCTGGTGGGACTGGTCTGTTCGACCTGAAAGCTTTCATACCTCTAGCTGTTCTTAAATTAATGCTTTTGAGTTAATACAGCTGGTTATGGATTAAACTTTAACCCAGTTTACATTACTGTACTGACAGATATACTGTACAGATATTAATTACTGTACAGGACAGCTATTAAATGCTTAATCCATCATTTATTACGACTGCCAAAATCGTATCTGGATGCATGTGAACCAAAGATTTTTGTTCAAAGATAGATAGTGTCTTCCTCAATATTATAATAATGTTAAATACTGGCATTTAAATCTAATGTTCACAGGTTTGCAAAAAACAGTAGCTGATTATTTTTAAACCAAAAAATTGGTTTATGTAGAATGTGTGTAAATGCATGTTTGAGGTTTTTTAACAGGGTGTCGTGTAGTTGCACATTTCAGGAATGTTTTTCTCTAGACATAAAAAAAAAGAGGAAGTTTGGCATGAACTCTCATTCCCTCTCTCCTTTCACTCTTGTGTTTCTCGGTCACACACGAGAGAGTCCAAGCACAGCCCACTTTCCTGGGGGAGGAGTCTTTTCTCCTTTTCCAGTGCTCGTGTATGGTCTGAGGCAGACCCAGTTATGCTGAAGGAGGGCTGGCTGCGGGGGCTGGGTTCAGGGCTGCTGCTGCTCTGGCTGGGTGCCTGGCTGAGGCCCGTGCAGGGTGGTCGGGTTCTGGTCATGCCGGTTGAGGGCAGCCACTGGCTCAGCATGAAGGTGTTGGCGACTGAACTGGCCAGAAGAGGACATGACGTCCTGGTCCTGGTACCCGAGACCAACATCCTAATTGAGAGTTCAGATCTCTTCCGGACCGCGGTCTTTCCTGTGGGAATCTCCAAGGAGGAGCTGTCCACCAGCTTGAGGGGATTTCGGCAGGAGGTCTTCCAACGTAGCCCAGCGCTGATGGACATTTTCATTCAGGTGGGGAGGTTGCTGAACTTCACAGGAACGCAGGTGCGAGGATGCGAGTCGCTGCTTTATAACGAACCTTTGATGGAGAAACTGAAGAGGGAGAATTTCGAGGTGGTGCTCACTGACCCCTTCCTGCCCTGTGGGCCTATAATCGCTGCTGCACTCGATCTCCCTGCTGTCTACTTCCTGCGCGGCATGCCTTGCGGTCTGGACATGTTGGCTGCGCAGTGTCCCTCTCCCCCATCATACGTCCCCCGGTTTCATTCGGGCAGCACTGACAGAATGACCTTTGCTGAGCGTCTTAAGAATTTTATTATGAGTGGCGTGGAGATGGGGCTGTGTAAGGTCATGTACGCCAGCTTCGATGAAATTGCTGCAAGATACCTCAATGCGGATGTGACCTATCAGGATCTCATTGGCCGCGGAGCTATCTGGTTGCTTAGATACGATTTTACTTTTGAGTATCCCAGACCCCTCATGCCAAATATGTTTCTGATCGGGGGCATCAACTGTGCCAAGAACTCCAAACTTACCGCTGTAAGTCACCAGAAATGCCTTTAGATCTATCGCTTTGATTGCTCCTAATGTTTGAAACCTAATGTTTGCTTTTTTACCCATATACTGTTAATAATCAAATATGGGGAATTGTTTTGAATGTCTGAGCTTTCTCCCAACAAAGGAGAAAAATGAGTTCTGTCACCATTGTGGCTGGTTTGTAACCTTTGGTCGGGGTCATTGTCAGTTTAGGAAATGTGTTTCCTTATATTTAAGCCTTGTCATTGGTTCTTTGTCCTGACATGAATTGTTTTCACATGCGAGCATACCCAATAACAATCTGATTCTCCAGGGCACTGATGGTTGCCCTAGGCAACATTGTTTGTTCACTATATACCCAACCCTCCCCTTAAAGTCTGTCTCTTGCTTTCCATGTTTTATTTTCTTGCTAGGCACCCTTCCTTCCTTCCTTACTTCCTTGAAGAAAAACACAAGAAGCTGCAATGCTTTTATTGGCAAAATAATCCGCTCAAACTTCCCGCGGTTAGCGTTGTATAATGCACAATAGACCGGGGCTCAGTCATGTGGTAAACCGCTTGCCCTCCATCACTTCCTTTGGTTTACATGATGAAAAATCTGAAACATATTAATTTTCATTGAGGACAGATTTTAGTGCATCCCAATTCATAGTTGTTTTATACACACTAATTAGTATTACCCAGCTAAACAATTTTAGGTTGTACGAACGTTTTCTTAACATTTTAATAAAGTAACAAAAACATTATAAGGGTTATTTTGAAAGGTCTAGGAATGTTTAAAACTTACAGTTTTTTAGATGTTGTATTAACGTGTTTGTCTTGGTTATTCAAGCATTTTTAATTCTGTAACGGTTTAAAAATGTTCCACTAACAATACTAGATATACTGTTAAAGAAACGTTCTACTAACATTACTGCAAAACGTTTTTGAGAACTTTGAGAGAACTTTTAGCCAACATTCTGACCCCTGTTATGCTGGATAAAACCAACATAAATGATGCTATTGAAACAGCAAGAGTTCTATTCCAGTTACACCCAATAATAATGTATACTGGGTGTAACTGGGTCTAATAATGTATACTGGGTGTATGTAGTTGGAGAAGCAAAAACATAACATGAGCGTGATATCACCAGTTTATAGCAGACAGAAACATCTACTGGAAAAAACCCGCAGCATAGCGTGCGCGGATAGAGGAGTGGTGCCATCAGCCAATCAGAGAGAGGAACATGTAACGCTTATGCAATAATGAGGATAATTATAAGACTATAATGACATAATGGACACCTTATTGTTGACATGCTAAGGGAAAATCTAAATAAAACACGTCACGCAATTACAATGTTTGTAATGTTCCTCTTTGATTCAGTGTCATCATCCATTCAAACATGTCTTTGCTTATTCACGGCTCTGTTTTTTTTGGCTCACTCTATTTTTCGTTGGTTTGCTCTCTGTTCTGTGCAGGAGGTGGAGGAGTTTGTGGAGGGCTCAGGAGAACATGGGATTGTGGTCTTCAGTCTGGGTTCTCTCATCGCCTCCATGCCAAATGAAAAAGCGGCAATCTTCTTCCAGGCGTTTAGTATGATCCCACAAAGGGTGAGCATGAATTTACACTGTTAAATAAACACTCTGGAAACTAGATACTGCCAGTGAAGCAAAATGTAAACGCATGTATTTACAAAGGCTGATAAGCTTCAGAGAAAATCTCGTGTGCAACAGATGTGGTGGGTCACCTGACCCGGCTAACAATTTTAGATGTTAAGAATATTTTCCTAACATGTCCATTAAATACCAAAACGTTACCAATGTTATTTTGAAGGTTGTAGGAACGTTCAAAATATCCAAGGTTTTGGACGTTGTATTAACATTATTAACATTTAAAATAACTAGCCAAGTTGCTTCAGACAAAACTGTCTGCTAAATGACCCGATCGCTCTCCTCAGGTTCTGTGGCGGTACACGGGTGAGATTCCTGAGAAGGTGCCTGAAAATGTCAAGCTGATGAAGTGGCTTCCACAGAATGACTTGCTGGGTGAGTTCACGGCCTCTGTGACATCATCCGTTATTCAGCCGGGTGACGGTCGTTTATTTTCATGCAGCTATGCAGCGACTCCACCTGCAGTCCATTCAAGAACTGACTAAAAAGAACCAGTTCTGATTATCTGCTTTCTGTGTAACTATGGAGGTCTCAGGAACAAAGTTGTTGACGGGTTACCAGGCTGTCGCACAGAGCAGTTTTGAGTAAGAAATTTCATCCCAAATTTGTCTGTTTTACTGGAGCAGTGTGTGAGTGTGAATTATGACTGTGAAATCCAGGGATAAAAAAACTAACATTGCTTTAGCAGCGCAAATGTTGTGGGTTCGACTCCCGGGGGAGCACATTTACTGATAAACTGTAAACCTGATATGTAAATGTCTGCTAACTATGTAAATGTTATTCGAAATGGTTGCCCAGCTAACAGGGAATCTTGTCCGAACGTTGTCAAAACTTTTCTAAAATATCTCTCAAACTTAGCAAAAATATTCTTACATTAACATTAGCAGAACGTTTTAGTGTTATATATTATATCAAAAACATTACTTTTAAGTGGTGAGTGTACCGTTTTAAAAAAAGGTTACAAAATTTTTGAATACCGTTCCTATAACCAAGCAATAAAGTTAATACAGTCTAAACATCTGGATGCTTCGAATGTTCCCAATACTTTCAAGGTAGCACTTTTTGTTACCTAATGGAAATGTTAGGGAAACATTCTTACAACCTCAGCTTGGTAGCCGGGTAGGAAAGGATCAGCCAATCACAAATTCCAGCTCTCCCAACCCAGACCATTAAACCAAGAACACAGAAGCAGCTTTTGTTAAGCAAATTAAGCCTAATTTGTGTGGCATGTCAGGTGTAATTACAATGACTAGAGTGGAATCCATTCAGATCCACAGTGTAAACTAATCCGATTAACTGTGCTTGTGTTGGCACTAATGTCGACCGACAGCCATCAGCTGTACACAGAACTGGAAAATGATGTCATTATTTTTCATGGAAAATCAAGATGCCATAGCGTACCGTTAACCATTTATTGATTCCTTTAAATTTGCAAACATTGTTACTGTAAAAGTTACTGTACAAGCAGCTCTGGAAGAATTAATTTTTAAACTTTAGTTCTTGTGATTTCTGACAGGTCACCCCAAAGCCAGAGCCTTTATCACTCATGGTGGAACACATGGTATCTATGAGGGCATCTGTAATGGGGTTCCCATGGTGATGCTGCCACTGTTTGGTGACCAGAATGACAACGTGCACCGAGTGGCATCTCGAGGAGTGGGTGTGATCCTCGACATCCATGACATCACTGCGGAAGCCCTGGCTGATGCCCTCAACACAGTTATTACCAATAGCAGGTGAGAGTTCGGATCTTCTCACACAAAAAAAGTTAAGCTTTTATTCCCACATCTTTCTGCGGCCTGCATCGTCATCTCTCTCACTGTATTCTGCAGCTATAAGGAGAAAATGAAGAAGCTCTCGGCTATACACAACGACCGGCCCATGCAGCCCCTGGATCTTGCTGTCTTCTGGACGGAGTTTGTAATGAGACACAAGGGAGCAGACCACCTGAGACCGGCTGCCCATGACCTGAACTGGTTTCAGTATCACAGTCTGGATGTGATCGGTTTCCTTCTCGCCGTCGTGCTGATCGTAACCGTGGCGATGTTTAAATGTTGTGCGATGTGCTGGAGAAGGTGTTGCCGAAAACCGCAGAAGAAGAAGGCAGACTAATCAGAAAGATCAAAAACGAATCGTAATCATATATGAAGTTGTATGATTTGTTTATTTCAGAATCACAAAGTTATGGGACGTGACTTTCATAACCTGATGCTCAGCCAGAAAACCTATAATATACTCGCGATGATTATGGTTTTGTTTATAGGATCAAAAGTTAACAGTTTAATGGCTAGCTAGCACTAGTTACCGGTAGTTGTAATCGCCAACACCAAGGTAACCATCGGTGCAACCCAATAAATAAACCGTGCTTGTTTCACACAATAGACCAAAATAGACTAAAGCTTCGTTTCAGCTGTTATTTTTGTTTTTAAATACACAGAATTTTTTAATTGTGCTCCAGATTTATAATAGTTTTGGTAAGTGGGCTTATAAATGATCACTGTGAATAGACTTTAGGAAAATGTGTGTTTAGCTTCTTATGGGCTGAAAATTTTACTCACTGAACTGGAAGACTGAATAAAAAATGTGAACACAGCAACGTTTTAAATATAACGACAAAAATACCTAGTCATTTTTTACATATTTAATAAACTACAACTGTATGACTTAACATGAAATCTGTATGGTTGTCAAACTTTGTACAGAATTTTTTTTATTTCTTGACCAGTATTGAAAATGACTTAAAATTAAACAATTCAAAACCTCTACAAATACAATTGTGTATCAATGAACGATATTGTGAGCTTTCTGCAGAAGCTATATTAATATATGTAGATACTTTGTGTGATGTAAAGACGCAGAGACTTTTTTAACCACCATAACAAAATATTTTCGGAATAAATCGGCTCCCTGCCTTTCAGTTTGTGCAAACCGTCATTATAAATTTAGTAATAGCTGGTATCCATAATGACAGCTGACAAACGTCTATATAACGTTTAATATATATTTTTAATAATATAATAATATTGGTATTAAATATATAATAATTTAATAATTATTAATTATAATATAATACATTACACAATAAACAACACGGGCAACACATTAGGGATTTTCTGTAGCTGTATATTTAATAACACAAGAACGTCAGAATTTACACGTCTCTACCTGAAAGACAAAAGACATTCATTCTTCTACCTCAAAAAGTTAAATTTAAAGACCAATTACACAATTTGTTTTTACAATTCAGTACTGATTTAAGTCGTGTGGCAACATTAAGTTAAAAACTATTAAATTTGTCAGAAAAATATACAGATTTCTACTTCTGCATTATTCTAATGACAGAAACACGAGTACATGGGACTGCATTAAAGAACATAATATCTGCAAACCGAACCAGCTGCCAGCTAAAATGATCTTGTAGAGAAAATGATAACAGACCACTTGGATTACTGTACATAAGAGTTTTCAAATTACGTTTGCTTCTGTCAGTCTTCAAAGAATGAACTCGGTAACCTAAATACACATTGATATATATACAAATATATATATATATATATATATATATATATACATAAAGCTGCTCTGATAAATAAGTACAATAAAATATCCAACAATGTGATGTTATGGCAGTATATAGCTGTGTTAGGCTTATATAATGAACCACACAGAGGGAAAGAAAGAGAAAGAAAGAAAGACAGATAGAAAGAAAGATGAAGTGATGTCAACAGTAATGTGTTAAATGTGAAGTTTCTTCTGCAGTTTGTGAGAGAGCTGGTGCTGATATATTTTCCCAGGATTCTGCTGGTTGTGACTGAACAGGCCTTTGTCCACCTCTCTCATAATGTCCAAGAAATGCATCTTCCTACACAAAGGAAAAAAACTAATTATATCTAAATGACAGAACAGTTCTCAGCCAAAAACTTGCAGCTATGTGATCGTACCTCTCAAATCCCCTCCGCAGGGCAGAGCTTAACACCTGCAGGTAAACCGAACGATGGCCAGACCTTTCCAGAAGCGTTGCATCTGTTCTGCTCATGCTCCAAACGACATCTTCAGGCGCCAGAAGCGTTCCAGGACACCCAGCGTGGTGACATGAAGGTCCATCCGTCTCAAGGAAATCGTCATACCTTAAGGATCTTTGCTGGGCCACTGTGGTCTGGTAGATCTGGGTGAAGAAGAGTTTGGGTTTACCGCTCAGTGAGGGACACTGGAAAAGCTGCTTGAGATCTTCCAGTCTGAGGCCAAGGCCGTGAGAGTCGCAAGCCAACAGGTGAGTGTCGGTGCCCCTGCTAATGAGGCAGCAGACGAAGCTGGTGAACTTCTGGAGATGTCTGTGGTGGGCCAGGTCTTCCAGGACCTTCTGAGTTTCTTTCACACCCAGGAGAGAGTGGAAGATGACTATGAAACCCAGATATTTGAACGTTTGCTTCAACATCTCTGGAGAGACAGAAAGAAAGCACATGTACACCAGTTTTTATGTCTGTGCACCCCCACACACACACCTCTGCTTTAACAGCATGTGTTTAAAATTGTAAATAATAGGGAAAAAAAACTAACTTCATAAAACTGTAATTTTATGAAGCTCTGTTCCTAATCATTATTACATCATTATTACATCATAGTGACTGTCACACACACTTGCCTCCATCAAAGCCAACACAGTCAATGAGAACACACAAGCCTTTCTGTTCAGGATTCATCTGATACTCCTCCAGCCCAACCTAGCACACACACAGACAGAGAGAGAGAGAGAGAGAGAGAGAGATGGATGTATTATAACCTGCCCATGAATTAGCAAGATTTTAATTGGAGGAAAGGGAAAGTGGTAAAACACACCTGGTTGTGTTGGGTCGCTGTTTCAGGCACCGAAAGCTTCAAATTTTTAAACTCTAAAAAATACACAGAATAATCAGTAATATTCATAAAGTCTAATTTAAAGCAATAAATAATACAAAATAAAAATGTCAAAAGGCAAATACACTCACGTCTTACTGGGTTAAGTGAATTTTGAGGACACACTGGGACATGCTGCAATGTCAGAAACATGGAAAAAGTTTTGAGGTGCAATAAGTGATTTTTGTAAAATGCTGATGAAAATTTAAATCGACACCCAAACAATACATGTTGTGAGTATTTGTTAGATGTCTGTTTTGTTTGTGAGTCGGAAACAAAATGTGTATGAACACAGTCCTGGCGGTGTAAACAGGAGAAAAACAAAGTGGATCGGACCGATCCAGACAACACCATAACACTCTCATAGCCAATCAGAGAGCGTGTGCGCCAGCTGTTCGGTTGTTGTCTGTGCTGCATGACATGTTATTTTGAGGGTGGCGCAATGAATGGAGGGGTGTGTTTGTTTGGGTGTCAGTTTCAAGTATCAACAGCATTTTTTTAAATCTCTTGCTGCACCTTTAAAAACACAATGATCAACATTTAACATTTATTTAATTAGAAAAACAGATGTTTCTTACTTTGACGCAATTCTGCTTTAGAACTTTAGGAGCGGCATATGACACATTTTGACCTGAAGAGATAAAATGTTATTTTTTATATTACAAGGTCTGATTTGGTTTTTTTGGAAGAATTGCAGATACATTCATAGATTAACTTTAATATGACAGGAACAACATTTTCTATGTATTTTGTTTGATGTGGCATGGTAGGTAGAAATTAGGCATCATATGATGTCACTGTTGAGCCCTTGAGCGAAGCCCCAAAAAACATGTTGCTCCAGTGGGACAGTAAGTGACTATAAACCATTTGAGATATAAAAGACTGTTTAATAGCTGCAAAATACAGATGTAAGTAACGATGTTCTCGTAGCTCAACAGGTAGAGCATTGGGTTAGCAGCGCAAAGGTTGTGGGTTCGACTCCCAGGTAACACACACACAAATAAAATGTATAACTTGAATTCAATGTTAGTTAGTTTGGAAGTCACTTTGAATAAAAGTGTCTGCCAAATGCGTAAACGTCAAATATAGCCAAAAACTCACTAACTGCTCAGTGAATTATTTAACACCAAACTGTTGCATCGTGAAATGCAGATTTCACACGTGTATTAATGCAACGTTTTGAACATCAGGTTTACAGCAGGTGCAACCAATGCAACGCCCTTAAACCCACTTTACAGTTTCTTTTAAACTCTGCATTTGGCTGATGCTTTCCAAAGCAACTTGTATTTAAGGTTTATATTTATTAAGTACATGCATTTCCCAGGAATCAAACCCATTGCTAGCACCATGCTCAACCAGTCTATGGTCGCTACTAGTTAGTTAAAGTAGTTACTTTAAACAACCTTAAGTGAAGTGGCTGCAGAAATGACTCGCCTTTATTCTGGTAGGCTTGAATCCTCTTGACGAGGTCCATTCGGCGGATGTTTCTCAAACACTGTTCGAGCAAGTCCAGCTTATCACATGACACTTCATCTAACTTCTCCAGTTCCACCACAACATCTAAAAAACTCTGAAATGCAAAAGCAAGCTGCAGTCACGGGTGACACACACACACACACACACACTCTTTTGCATATGCAGTTTTCCTTCTCGATTCTCTTACTGTAGCTTTATTGGCTCTCTCTTTGGGCAGCGTGCTGTTCAGGAGAAAGATGAAGGATCGTAAATCTTCTTTCTCCAAGTTCTCGCTTACATCTGCCATCAGAACCCTGGATGAATGACAGTTTTTCATGGGATTGTGGGATGTGTAGTAAGTGGATTAAAAATGAGGCTATTTATGATCTTGAGTGTTATTTACGCTACGTGTACATGTGGGTTGTCCGCGTGATCTTTAGGATATAAACGAACGGGTAAACAGAACAGGATAGATCACCTGTAATCGGAGAGGACGCCTCCTCCGCAACAGTCCCTCCACTTGTTGTTTGTTAGTGCCGAGAACTTTCCTCAGTATGTCGAAGCGCTTCAGACGGAACATTAATTCCATCAGTAAAACGTCAGCTGACCGCGACTGGCCCGTTTGATTCTGTTCTGCAAAATCCAGCAAAGCTCCTCTCAGGTCGTCCACACAGCTGTGGGTGAATAAATCCGTACACAGGTACTGCAGGGTCCTGCATTCCTCTTTACTGAGAAACGCGGTCACGTTATGAACCATTATAGAAAATCCATCTGCCATTTTACTGTTTGATCCTGGGTAGATGCTCCAGGTTGAAGCTTACGGTTTGAGCAAAACAAGTTGACATTTTGAGCACTTAAAAAAAGGTGTCGTGCACATTTTCTAACATCTGTTATTTACTTAGAGAGCTAGTAAAGAGTTTATTAAAAGAATTAGAAGAAAATAAAAAATCTTTAGATAAGTTTTCTTATTAAATATTATTTTCAGGAGCCAATGACATCAAACGTCGCCTCTGTTCATCACTCTTTTGAAGACATCGACAGCCACTCTGGATTTAGACCTGCGAATGATAAAGCAGACACACAACGTAAATATATGTTCACTGTGCGCAAGTACATGCTGGAGACCATCAGACCGCTGAATCACCTTCAGTGTGTTGAGACCGGCGGGCCAGCAGCTGTGATGCCACTGCATGGAGGCTGTTCCCAGAAACACTGATGGGAACAGAAAGTAAATGATACTCATAATGAAACTGACCTTTGACAAAAAAGAACAAGGTCGACATGAAAAATACCTTTTATTTTACGCTATTGTACAGGCATAACCACGTGGGTATTTCTCATGTTTTGAAACGCAAACCTTATGAATGAAAAGGGGAATTACATGAGCAGAAGCGTGAATTAGCTCGTAAACTCGATTTGTAAGGCACTACGTTGCCTTGACGTCATTCGCCGATCGCACTTCGAAGCGCAAGTAAATGATGACGTGTTCAAATGAAACGATTTCACAAAACAATAAAACAAACATATCCCCTCCATATAAGCCAATAGCGTTTGTGTAAACAGACCCGTAAACACAACTGGGGAGCCCATATAGAGATATAAACAATTACATTAATATCTGTACGACATCAGAGTTCAATTCGACGTCCATAAACGTCTTATTACATTGTCCACTGGGTCATATATTTAAAAGGTCCAACTAAGATGATTTCAGGTCGTGTGCAGCCGAGGCTATTAAAATAACTATGTTGCAGATACGTATTGTATGAAGTTAATAAGAGATAAAAGCGGAACGAGATAAAGACAGAAATGACGGAAAGACGTACAGAAAAATACAGGTAAAGCAGTCTCTGTAATAGGTTTAATAGATTTAAGATATAGGCTATAGGTGTTTATTAAAGACAGGATGTAATATTTACCGATGGCAGTGTGTGATTCCATCTTCGGTTGTTCCCTTTAAAGAACGAAAATGAAAGTAGCCTATTGAGTGTGTGAAGTTGGTAGTCCAGCCCCCGCCCTCTGTAACGCAAAGGTTTAGTACACAATATCGTGTTTAATCGATAAATAATCGACAAGCTTGAATCCAAAGAGTATGTCCTTGTTTTAGCGCATCAGACTTTATTAGTCATGATTCTGTAACAGACCGGTTGAATTAGATGCGTCTAAGGAAATGTTTTAATGTATCGTAAAGATGGAAAGCAATGCAGAGGACTAAAGAGGGTTTGGTTCTGATATAGCACACCTACCAGCTGATGTTTACATGAGTTACGTGTGAAAGGCTTTAACTGCATGTGAATGCTATAAACCGACATGAATAAACCGGGTTAATCGCGGCACACGCCCAGTTGATATAACAGCAAACAAACGTGTAAACAAAACATCAGAAAGTTCATGCTATGTAAAGTTGGTGCTTTTAAAGCATGTTCGTGCTGTGTACATTTAAGGCTGGACTAAAAGCAAACAAGTTCTGGCTTCTATAGCATTGATAAGAGTCTGTCGGTTTTTAACGTTCCAATTTCTCCTATGCGCCGAGAACCAGACACCACCCCGCCAAAATTACCAGTGTCCAGTCTGGAAATTTCCTGCTGTAATGTTTTTAAACAAGGATCTCCTTGTACACCATGTTCTTGTACATGAGTCATTATCTTTCATGCGATACTACAGTACGTGAAACGGTTTTTATTGGCTGAGATCCTTGGTGAGCACCATTGTTATACCTGTAAAAGCATAAAGCACCAGACTGTGTTCAATGCAAACACAATAGGTCAGTGATTTGAGACTTTGTGGATTCGCACACTGCGCAGAATATAATACAATAATGAACTCCCTTCTGCATAGAAGAGAGTTTATTAAATGGGCAGTTCACCCAAAAAAGGAAACTTTCCATCATTTACTCACCCGCATGTCATTCCAAACTTAAGACGTATTCCTTCAGTGGGACGCAAAAGAGGATATTTTGAGAAATGTCTCGGTGGTTTTGTGTCCATACAATGAAAGTCAATGTGTGCCACTGTTGCTTGGTTACCAACGTTCTTCAAAATATCTTCTTTTGTGTTCCTCAGAAGCAACAAAAGGTCATACAGGTTTGGAATGACATGAGGGTGAGTAAATGACGGAAGGACTTATTTTTGGGTGAACTATGCCTTTAAACAAAATCACAATTTAAACAATAATATAGAAAAGGGTAAACAAAAACAGCACTAAAGTTACTGAGGTAAAGTATCGGTCACACCACACGTAACTAGAGAAGTTTCTGTTGTGGAAAAGTGAAAACTTTGATTACGTTACACATTCAGGGCGGAATTGAAATACTTCTTTGAAATACTTCTAAGATGAACAGAATGTACAGAATGTAGATGATGAAATCGCAAGACTAAGAGCATCACAAAGCCTAATTGTTATCTCTAAAAGCTGAAGCTACAATCCAACTTTTGCTAAATAATCACTGTATGTGACCCCACGATTCTATGTTATCCCCAATTCTTACGTTATTTTTAGACATTTGCTGCGAAAAAAAGAACAGCTACAATAAGCTGCTTGGCTTGAATTAGCCGGTTTAGGAGGCTGGTTTAGCTGGTTTAGAAGGCTGGGTTTAGAGAGGCTCTGGCCATTTCTAGCTGGTCAAGCTGGTTTTTGCTGATCTCCTACCAGGAGATCAGCAAAAACCAGCTGGGCCTCCCAGCTTTGCCAGGCTGGGAGGCCCAGCTTAAACCAGCTACTTCCATTTTAACCAGCTGAGAGCAGCCAACCAGCTTAAGCTACTAACAGAAACAATTAGTATTACTTTCCGTGGTAATCCACAGCATGCCACAAGTGCTATGAAATCTTAACTTTTAACTTGACGTTATTTCATATCATCAGGTTCACAAAGAGGAGGTCTGCTTAACTTCTCCCATACTTCTCCCCTGAAGTGTCCCAGGCACAGTGTCACAATCCAGGAGCTCAGCCACATTGTATGGAGCAGTCTTCCAACCCCAGTTTCCCAAACATCCACCCACAGAATCTCTTCTGAGGTCCCTCACCGCCACCATTCTCCAAACCCCCAGGAGAGCTGGTTCATGGCAACATTCACACCCATACAAACACACAGCACCACGACCAGCAACGGATGCAACAGGATGAGCAAAGCGCACGCTGTGATTTAGTGCAGGGAAGTGAGCTCCTCATTGTAAACCAAGAAGACATTGTAAGGTGAAACTTCTGTAGTAAAATAAGGGGTTAAAAGAAGGAAAATGAAAGTATAAAATGAAAAGATCCAGAGAAACACATGGGGACTCTGGCTGGCCAAAACAATCTCAAAGAATTAAAATACACATGTTTATATTTTAAATGCATGTTATACCCACATCTGAAGTACAACATGAAATGGACTTTTGTCCAGACAGGTAACTGGGATTTCTCACGCAGACTGGTAGAGGCTCAGCCCTGCGGTAACTCTCAGGCTTACTCCAGTAACGAAGGCAGCTGGAGAGAGCAGGAAACACACAGCTGGAGAGGTATGTGGTAGCTACATTTTGGTGCTTATTTAGACAAGGAAAACTCTTCCAGGATACAGTACAAGAGCCATACAGACAGGATTTATTACAAAATTGGTAAGAGCTGCCATCTAGTGGGAAAAGATTTGCTTGACCACAGCAGTTTTTCTTTTAAAAAGAACAGCGATGCACTTCACGACTGAATGACAACACAAACAAAAGCTGCTGTTTTGGTCTCCTAAATCACACGGATGTCACCTCTAATTCATTCCTGATGTCGCAGGAGTTACTTTAGCCGAACCGGATGGAGGGATTTTCTGTGTGAGTTTGACACCCGTTTTTCTGGATATGACCCCACAGCATCCTACAGCGACATAAATGATCTGTGTATTAATCTGTTAATCTGTAATGTTAATCTGTTAAAACAGGGCATTTTAGAGTAAAAACAAAATACATATTTGTTTTTAAATACATAAAAACAAAACATAAAAATAACAATAATATACAAAATAATAATAATATACAATAAAATATACAAAAATAACATAAAATAAATAATGGATGTCTACATCAATATATAAAATAGAATAAGAAATCAACACAATTAAAGGAGATTGACTGTTGAATGAAAGACTCGCTTTAAAAATACTAATTCTGGCAGTATCACACAAGCGTGAAGCTGGAGAAAATAAAGATTGCATTGAGTTTTTATGTTTCAAAATAAAGTTCTGTTCAAGTTCTTGTTTTTATCCAGTCCCAATATCTATTTCTCTGTTGTTGTTTCACGTTTTTATGCATTTCATTAATTTATTTACATTTTAATTTGTTCATTTCGATGTAAAGCCTATTTATATACTGTTTTTTCATCTTCATGTTTTCAACATCTCTACTGTCTCTGTTCTGTAATTTACTTTCTGTATAGCTTTTTTAGTTTTCTCTTTATCATTTTATGTTAAAATGTATTTTCTGTAAAACGTATTTACTTTTTTGTCTTTAAATGTAGTTTCTGTGTAGTTATACCTTCAGCTTCGACTGGCGTAGCAATAAATAAATAAAATGGGCATAAACGCTAAGCTATAACACAGAGATATGACAACGTTTTCATTATTACTATTATTTAACACACCTTACACATTTCAGTATGTAAAACCAGGTGATTTTATTTTACAATATGTACACAACATGTACACAGAAGAAAATGAATTTCATGAATGTATTAACTTGTTAATCACAGATACACACACGAGAACTCTTGTATTTTTTCCCATGATAAAACTTCCTCTCAAGATCAGTTCGGACAAATGGACACAACACCGTATTGCTGAAGGTTTACAGCCGTGAAATAGTGTACTGCACTTAAAATACAACACAGAAACACGACCGGACCGGACAGTGACGTCATCCAGAGAGCACCCTCGCGGACTTCCTTTCAGTCTGATGTATTCAACGTTATATAAAAATATCTTTATGATTTATTGCTTATGCAGTTATGCTTGTTAACACATTGACAGAAAAAGCACGTGTATGTATCCATATCCGTGCCATCAACGGAGTGATTTCAAACCTGCACGTACAAATTAAATTGTGTTAACGTTGTGCAAATTTTAAGCGAGTGCATACCAGAGTTAAAAACAACGAGGGCCACTGAATTAAAAGGTTGTTTAATAAACAACATTTGGTTTTATATCGAAACACTACATTGTGTCTTAAAAACAATAATGTTAAAAAAGGGCAAGTCTAAGATGGGCACTTAAGCTTTGTGATTCCTACATCACTGCATAAAAACGAAAAGTTATCTGGGCCCTAGAGGTCATTTAAAGCAGTACCCATTTTCTCATAGATTATCTCACAGTTCTCTATAAAAACAGCCAATGCTGTCGAACCTGCGCATCATAAACATACTGATATCCACAATCTACACGACAGAGTACGACAACACTAAGTCTGTATGTACATTTATTAAATACGTGTCTTAAAGCACTTGTGTGGTTAGTGTCCATTTGAGTGTAGTGGATGAAAATGACGTTCAAAACCAAACGTTGAGCGTATACTGCATGTGTGTGTGTGTTTTAGTTCAATTAAATTAAAACAATTAAAATAACTGCAAGAAACCAAACCAAGGTAAGGCCTCTAACACAGTTAGTTGTGAAAGTGCATACTGTAGTACTCTAGCATAACTACCCGTCTGTTTTCCTAGTTAATAGGAGTTTTCTACTCTGCAGTCTTTTGAGTTGGAAGACATTTGCGTCCTCCGGTCCTCAGTGGTCCAAAGACAGCAAATGTGTGGTTCATCTCACATGGAGCCATTTGTTGGTCCATATGAAAGCAAAAGCTCCTGTAATCCTGCTTATGGCACATAGTGTTTATATCCCAAGATGCATCACGCTCAGTAGCTGTTCTCGTGGCCTGCGAGGATGTAGAGGTTGCTGTCTGCTGTGGGGTTGTCCGTCGGCCGACTCTCCAAAACGACCACTCTGTGGAGAGCAACATGTACACACTTTATACCTGTGACCTGATGTCAATGTGACAAGCCCCTCGCGCACACACGCCTCGCATTAAACAACATGGCATGCCGCTACTGAAGTAGATCATATAAACTATACAATTATATAATGTTTACAAATGATTATTTTTTGTTTCTTCTCACCTGTCTGAACCCAGCATTTTAAATATCCTCGAGTTGTCAGAAATCTCCTGCGTAATCTAAAATAATAACCAAGAGTGATGTGATGAAACGGTACGTACATACTGAATACACCCAAATCCAAAGGTATACGACAGCGTATACAACCAAATCTATACGCTGACACTTAAGAATTAGGACGATGACCTCACCTCATTGGATCTAAAACTGCGTCCTTGCATGCCATGCCTCCAGAAGGCCAGCACACTGTCCTGTAGGCAAACTAAACAGGAAAGACAAATGTACAAATAGTTACTGCAAATATTATTCAAGAACCCGTAAGCTAACTGCTAAATATCATGGGCTTTGAGAGACGTCTCACACCTATTGATTCAATCCGGAAGTTAAACGTCAATTCTGCAGACAGTTTTCGGCTGGATTTTAATCGACCTTGCAAGTTGACAATCTTAATGCAGCCTGTGGAGAACAAAGAGATGAAAATCACTCAGTCTGTCATTTTTACATATCCATTCTTAGCGATAGATTCTGGACTCACGGTCTAAGCAAACTAAAATTGTATCTCTTTCCAGCTGGGTCACATGGATAACACAACTCTGAGGAGTATCTGGAATTAAACAGAAGAAAAACCATTATTTGAATACAAAAACGAAATATTTTCGCAATTATTAAAAGCCAAATGTCGCTTAAACATACAATGTGTCAAAATTAAAGCTGTTTAATTAAAGCAGTTGTTTAGAATTTAAACTCGTCATCCACATGCAGAAAATAACTCTGCAAAGTAAACTGCAGTTTTATGTTTCGAACAGAGATGGCAGTAGGAAGACAAATGTTGCAAATTGCAACTTTAACCTGAATGATGAGTGTTAATTTTTAACCGAAAAGATTACAGATTAAGGCTTTAAGCAGATTTACAGTTTTTTGGGAGGGTGTGGAGATGGATGATGGTTCGTAGCACTCACCAGTATCAGTGAACCAGTTGGAGGTGGAGTTCGGGTCGAGGGTCTGGAAGCACACCACCTGGTTCAGTTCTGTTCCTTTGCTCACAGCTATACAGATGAGAGGATACTGATGCTCTGGGACCACCAGCATCTCAAACACCTCCAGGGGACACGGCAGGGGAAAGTCAATGTTCTGAGAGAGAAGAGAAAGACAGCAAAGAGTCAGAGCTTCAGCTGGAACAACGAAAGCCAAGCCAAGCAATTTTATTCCTCATAAACTTCAAGTGGAACGTCAGCAATTTAGAAACCTAATGCAAGCATTCATTAATAGATAATATTGTGGCCTATATCCTGCAGTCTGTTTCATCACCTTCAGTTTGTCAAACCTTTCTGCCTGGATTTTAAATTGTGTGTTTTTTGTGTAACATGAGCTGCAACAAATCCCACAATCTGTGATATCCCACAATATTGTGTGTGTGCATCACTGAAGAAGGTGATTGGTCGAGCAGGGACGAGCTCAAAAAATTAAAATGGCGCCCGAGAGAGCAGTTCGACAAGACAATTTCTGTATAAATTACTTTCACTTTCAAAATCTTTTGCCAACAATTCTATCCAGAAATCAGTATTGTAGGTTTTAAAATATCGGGATGGTTATCGCCAAAGCGTTCTCTATTAAAATTGTTGACAAATTTTCGTTGACTGCCTATGAAGCCTGTCCGTAATTATCGATAGCTGTGTCTCTTTGTGCACAAACGCTGCCTGTGAAGTCACTGCCTGATGGGGTAGTAATGGAAGAAGTCAGCTGCCTAAGCTTTCCAATACAGCCACTGTGTTGGTGATAAAGCAAAGCATGATGGCAACGACTGAAATGAACAAACCTTGACCAACATGAACTTCTGCATGGACTCCACCCACTCAAACAGAACAATACTGGACTGGAAGGCACCACACAGGTACTTGTGACCCGTATATGGATTCCTCACTGGGAATAGGGTGACATGTGGGAACAAAATACATCTGCAGTTACTGGAGGCTCCTTTAGAGTGACATGATGACCAACAAAACAGTTCTTTTAGCTCCACAGGAAGAGCACGGAACCAGCGACAGCGAGGTCATGGGGTTTGATTCGAAATGTCTGTGATTATGAGAGCCACTTACCTACGCAGCACTTTTGACACCCTTTTGTTTCGGGGATCTTATTGGACACTGAGAATTTCCTGAAATGAATATAAAATGGTATGAAACACTTTAAGTACAGTACAAACACTTTAAGTACAGTACAAACACTTTAAGTACAGGCAAAGATGATAAAATCAACAAGATACCGCAGTTCTATTATTATAAAACGGCAACATCCAATATGGCTGCTCTAGCGAATGAAGCCCCGCCTACGAGTAGAAAGGACCAATTGTCAATCTCCGAACATTAATATTCGCTGGGGGAGGGGCTTTGTACAGTGCAGTAAGGGAGTTGACAGTCTTTGTAAATGCCCAGTTTGTGATTAAGAAACAGGATGTTTGGTACAGTTAATGTCAGTTTAAATAGTTTGTCTGAAATAGTGTTTTATTTTGACCTTAGCTAGTGATTTTAGAGATATAATTTCCCCACCATTCAGGTAAATAAGACTTGGTCCTGTAGGACTGAAATAGCCGCCCAGAGCTGTTGCAAAGATGGCCGCCGGTGGACTTTGGCACAGGTCACATTCATGAGCTCACGGCCAAACAGAGATTTAAACAGACAGAGATTTCAACATTTACCTGGGGATTATTTTGTCAGGCAGTCTGTGTGTTGGTATGGCAACAGGGAGCTTTTGCATTTGTCGAGCATGTTCAAACAAGCCCACAAGACTGTGAGAGTACAAATGAGATGCTTTCCCTGAGGAAACACAATTTTGTGCACTCAAAACGGAGCAAAAATAGACATTTCTACCAACAAAAAAACACGACTTCTAAGTCAGAAATCAGAAAGTCGGATTACGTTGTCACAAATTTTAACAGTGTCACCAAAACCCTGAAAACATATAAAATTTGTGACTGTAATATACACACACACACACACACAGAAAAAAGTGTCTGCCAAACATGTAAATGTAAATTATATACATATATATATATTTATTAGAAATAAGTCACACAGACTTAAATGTAAACACATAAATGTAAAGCTACATCTGACTAAATCTATTGTTTAAAAGCAGAGCTCACCAGATATTGACAGCAGAGTATTGCTCATGACATACAGCCAAGTACATCTCCGGGGGAAGAGCTGAGAACAAACAAATATAGCTTCAGTACAGGACAAAACACAATAAAAACACACTAAAGAAAGACTTCAGATTTACAGTCAGTGTTTCTCTGCACACTGCACAACACACAGTGAGCTTTAATGAATATTTGGGTGTTCTGGAAATATCCCAGTAGCTCTGATCTCAACATCATCGAGTCAGTCTGTGGTTACATGAAGAGAGAGGAGCTGAGAACTGAGCCTTCATCCACAAAAGCACAAAAAATGATCTCAAAAATAAAACTGTTTAGGTTTACTCAGATTTTGAACTGACTACGACACTTTCCAGTTAATTCCATACAAAAAAATGGAATTTTTTTTATTACACTAGTGTAATAAACACATATTCACCATTAACTACGAATTTTACCTCGATAAACTCCTAATTTACAGCTTATTAAAACTTAGTAAGGTAGTTGTTGTGTTTGGGTGTAGGTGTGGGGCGGGATTAAGGGATGTACAATATGGTCATGCAGAATAGTCATTAATATTTTCTTCATAAATACTAATAAACAGGCAATATGCTAGTAATGTGTAAGCTAATAAGCAACTTGTTAAAAGTGTGACTTGGTTACCATACTAAAGTGTTACCAACAAAAAATAGTGTAACTAAATTAACTTAATGTAACTAAACATGCTGATGTCATACCTGCTCCATGGATGTCTCGTGAAGTTCATTAAGGTTTAGTGTATAAATTCCTTCTTCTCCTCCGAATATCAGATATTGGTCTGAAATGCATGAAAAGAAGAAAAACAACAGCAGATGTATCAGAGGCAGAATCAGCGAGTGCTTTTGTAGGCAATATTAAAAGACTACGAACCCTCGTCATGATTCTGTTCTTGTGATTTTGTCCTTTTGGACTGAGCTCACCTCTCGTGTCCGGGTTGATCCAGGAAGTCGCACAGTGTATTTTTAAGGGACATCCATTGAAGACTTTAGAGAAACAAGCTCCCATCTGAAGACACAGAATGAGCGAACACACGTCAGACACAGCGATAACACAGACTTGCGGTTCATAACATTATTTTGGCCCAAGACAACAAATAACAAACCAGGGAAGATACACTCAGGTCATTTAAATAAAGGAAATGCGCTTCTGTGCTGCACGTCCCCAAAATACATCGATTAAGAGTCAATTTTGCTATGAACTTACGTGAACTTTCGGAGTTGGAGGTAGACCATTACTGATGGGTTTCTGTGGAACATCAAGCGAAGAACTTAAGACAAAATCTGACGGCATCGTCTACATTTATCTCCTATTTATTTAATAAGGGACCTATTCGTTTGAGGTCTCTAAAAACGCTGATTGTTAAACATCTTTACATTATCAATACACACTGCTGTCATAAGTGAAGAGAAAAACTGTTATGCGTGTTAAATGTGTCACTGTACATATTTCATCTAAGAACTACAGGCGTTACAAAAGCACTATATAAATCCACTGGAAAAAAATCATACTGGGAAATCTTTCTTGTCTTTTGGCATGGGAACAGCAGGGGGCATCGTGGACTGTCTTTCTGCTGAGGGCGAGTGTTCAGAGGGGCTGATTCCATTTCCTGTGGGGTTGAAACATACATGACAGCACAGCAGGGTTTGAGTCTGCTTATATATCTGAAGATTTTAAAGCGTTAAAGTGTCTGTGTAACTCCACAGAGAGAACAACATTCGTGAGGAATGTGGGTTTCGCATGTACACTCGCGCGAGAACTAAGCTACTCTTTTTACACCTTTTAGATACCATGTTATGACTCGACAGAAACTAGACTGATGTAATTACTGATTGACAGACAATGTGACAGTGACAGGAGAACAATAATTTGACGAGGAAGGGATTACATGGGTGGAGTGGTTGACTCACAATGGCTTTGACTGGGTGTGACACCACTGACAGTATTTCACTAAGAGAGAGAGAACAGTGACGAATGACTCACTATAGACCGATGGACAGGATAAGATGACACTGTACTGTAGTGCCTACTATTGGGGTCGAAGGTGACTATTACACACAGTGCAAATAAATACACATGACTAGGGCTAAACTAAGTTTATGGGTGAGGGTCTAAATCGACACAGGACGAGCCTGTCTTACTGTCTCCTTCCTCATAAAGATCTTCCTCATCATCCTCGTCTTCAAACGAGACCTGTAGCCTCTCGTCGAACTGACTACATATCCCAGCATCCCTCTGGGCATCCCACAGGCATTGCTCCTCCTGATTAGTCTCATTACCTAAACTGCTGAGCTTGTGTGCGGGCAGTCGGGGAGGTGGAGGTCGAGGGGGTACGTTGGTTGATGATCGAGCGGGGCTCTCGGTCCCTGGACAACGTTTGATCGTGTCCTTGTTGCTGTCGGGATCGCCGGAGTGGTTGTGGTTCTGGTGTGGGCCAGGGCTGGGCTTCGGCTGGGAAAGGTAGATCGAAATTAGCATCATGCTAACAGCTTGGTTTGGATCAATTCTGTGATTACGGATGTAAGGGAAAACTGCAGAGGCTGTTCACTGTTTGCAATAAGCTTGACTTGGTTCTGAAAAGCTTGATTCAACGCTACAGTCAGTGGACTTCATCTCTCAGAATGAATTACTAACTAGTATTGCATTTACCTTTTGGATTACCATACTGTCTCTTTAATTATTAGACTATCTATTATTAGATGTTAATTAAGACAATTCACATATAACCTTCATAACCAGTGTTTGGATACCCACCTTTGGGGGAAGTGGCGGGGGGACTTTAGGCCTCATGGTGGAGTTTTTCGTGCTGAGACAAATCAGATATCCAATTAGATGAGTCACACTGCTAATCATTTACGCTTATTATGCTACTGCTAACAAATATCACATTAACAGGCACATTAACAGGATGTTAACAGACCTCTGTGATTGCTTTCATCTGACGCTGGTTTAAAAACAGCATCAACCCAGCTAAAAAAAGTTCTTGCAGTAACATTAACATTACGGAAACGTTCTTACAACCTAAAACTGTTAGCTGGGAACAGAGTACAACAACAGACGGGAAACATGCAGCATACAATCATGCAATCAAATGCACCATGCGGGGGTTAAATGCAGAAGAAAGCCAGACTGTGTTACACAGAAAGAAAACTATGAGCGTCAAGGTAACAGTTTACACAAGCAACGCAAAAGGTCTGGAAAATATGGCTAATTTTAGTAGCTGCAACAACTACAGCCGTCTAAAACATCGGCTAGCCACAGCATCGCAGAATAAACAGGAAATGAAAAAATTGGCCATGATATACTGGCAAAACCATCTGTATGCATTTACATACATACATTTTAGATAGCTCCTGGTGTTTATTTGCTTAATAAAATAACATTTTGCAAAAAAAGGTGTGTACTGTACTTTCTGCTGTGTATGTATTGTTTTTTATAGAAGCAATAAAAATTCGAAAGGGTTTGTCGGCACTCTGCACAAGGTACATAAAAATCGCTTGTGAATATGGCAGTGACTATATTCGCAATAACGCACAACCTGGTTAATTTAATCACAGTTAAATACTCCACAGATAATGGCTACTGGTGAAACCTGCATGTATTTATGATGTATTTAGATGTTTAACTGTAGAGCAGCAGATAGAGACGGGCTATATAATCAGAGGAACTTACTGTTGCAATCCATCATGATCATCAGCCTCATCTTCAACCTCATCATCATCCTCCAAATGTGCCTCATGCCCCCTAACGAGGATGCAGAAGGTTGCGGTGCTCATTCATTCACATAACAGGACGATCACAGACACTAATCTGAACATGCATGCGGCTTTTACAGCACCATCATTTAAAAAGACTAACTGCTTAATTTCTTCTGAAGAATGAGGAGTGGAAAACTAGCACTGTGACAAAAACAACACAGATCTCCAACACAGTCTTGCCAAGCAAATCAGCCTTTGGTTCCACTCGGACAAGCACAAAAGGGCAAGGTTAGGTCACATCAAATATTGATCAGATGAAAAGCCAGCTATGCAGCGAGAGAGAGAGAGAGAGAGAGAGAGAGAGGGAGAGAAACAGATAAAAGACAGAGAGGGAAAGAGAGCGATAGAAAGAGAGCGGGAGGTAGGGAGGAAGAGAGGGAAGGAGGAAGAAAGGGAAAAAGAGAGAGAAAGGGAGATAAAGAGAGAGGAGGGTTTTGACAGAGCAGCAAAAAGATGGACAGATAAGGAGAAAGGAAGAGACAGAGACAGGGAGAGAGAGGAAGCCAAAGAGATATATGAGAGAGATAGGAAGTGAAGGACATTGAAGAACAACGACATCATACCTCTGGTGCAGCTCCTCCTCAACAGACTTTAAAAGACTCCTGCAGTGAATTCAATGTAGCAAACACGTTAGAAGAAACAGGAAAGATACACAATTTACACATCACACATCAATAACGGTTCAGTTTACTATAAACAGTCATTACCAACCCAAAGAAATCACCCGCATCACTTCAGATTTTCATTCCCAAAATTCTATTTCAGTCACGTGACTGTTCCTAATACAGTTACTGGCCAGCAGGCAGTTCCTTCCAGACTGTATGTAGAATTCCATGTTGAGGAGATTTATAACACATCAAGGGATCCATTAGTCTTTATTGATTTAAGTCTAAATAAACAAGCATTTATGGCTAATTCGCCTCTAATGACCCTGGGAAACGGTCCAATGTTCAGTTGTTACATTTTCAAAGAACTTCTGTTCTCTAACGTCTAGAATCTGTTCAGATGTTTATCTGCTCGGCTCTTAAATTATTAAACAGTGACCGAAGGGATTTCAAATAAAAGCAAATCCGTGGAAATAACGGTAGATTCAAAACTAGCTTTGCGTCCACGAAAATAAATGCCAATTCTTGCAAGGTCGCAAAATAATAGTGTTTGATTGACTACAAGCGACAATCAACAGTGTAGTGTAATTTATAACTTGTAATTTATAATCATGATTAAATATATAGATGGGAAATCATGACCAATCACAATTCAGTATGCAAAGAGATGCAGGAAAGACAACCAATCGGAAAACAGTGTGCAAACCTAACGATGACATTGTTGCGTTATTGCCGTCCAAACATTTTGGAACTTTAGTCTTACGTAAAATACAAAAAAAAAAACACTGCATATTTAAGATCGTTCTAAAGTCTTCTGGAGTATTCTGGAGTCTGCACAATTCGAGTATTATTAGCTTAAAACTAGCTGACATATAAACAACAGGCTCTAGACTGAAATTAAAACATCCGAGCTAAATCAGGCGAATGTTGGAACAGCTACAAAAATCAATAGACATATAAAAGCATGTGGCACATTACGCAGTTCTCGTAAAATCCCTGTGATACTGATATCTGGCCACAACTGCCTTAAACTTAATTACTGTATGAGTCAGGCGTCTTTATCATGCTTTTGCAGGATATACAGTGGACTCCTCCATCATGAAACAAAAGCTGACCACTGGAATCTAATCAGCCACAGCCATGATGCAAAACACCATTACCTAGCAACCATGTATAACCAGTATATCACTGCGCATCACCTATAGAACAAGGCTGTGTTATAGCCTGCATGTATATCTTCTAGCGGAAGGATATACATTTATTTGCTTAAAGCTGCAACCCCAAACTTTTGCCATCTCTGTCTGAAACACGCAATTGCAGGTCATTTTACATACTCTTCATTACGTATGTTGCTGTCAATTGAAGCCAAACTGACATTTCCTGGGAAACCAGACCTGACAGCTCAAATTATACATCATTATTATAAACGTAGATCATTTTGAACAGTAATCTGTTATGTACTTGCTCAGTAACTGATTTGCATTCAATTTTACCCCAAAAAAGTTACGAATTGCAGCTTTAATAAAATAGTTGTAACATCCTTTATTTTCATTAGTTTTATCTTCAACCGACTTTATTAATTCACACAAGACTCACATAATAATAAAAATGATTTAATGTAATATATGTAAACTAATTTGTGCGACGAAACGACCGCATACACAATTACAGAGAGCGTACAAGCCCCTATTCATCCTCACAATATGATTCTTAATTTTGTGGAAAATGGACACAGTTTTAACCAGTCATTCTGATAACTGCAGCGGTGTGTAGAGTCGGCTGAATGAGAGCGGATGAGCGCTCGTACGCAGTGAATTGTGACTCTGAGGGGGTGTCTCTCAAAGCACCCGGAGCCCATCTGTTGACAAGCCCTCTGAATACACACACAGGCCCTCACACAAACACACACACAGAGTGAACGCTCTCACTCCATCTGTCTTACTCGACCTTCTGTTCACTATATCACAGAGATAGTCAACAAGACACGGGGTGCGTATATTATACGAGTTATGGTCAGATATACACACACACACACACACACACACAGGTCCTGCAACAAAGTGTCGAGACACAAGTGTCACATCAATGTACTGTACTGTCATTACCTCTGCATGAACTCCTTCATGAATACAGTAGAGCACACAGACAATTCAATGTGATGATGTAATAATCTTTTAAACAAACACATGCCATCTGTCAGCTACAAAAGAATGTGTTCTAACTGGATCTCACGAATGAAGGCTTTCCCTGAACTCTTAAAGATCGTATCTGCCAAACTCTCGCCAATATCAAAACTTTGCCAGTGTTAAAATTCTCCACAGGGTGATTTTAAAAGACGCATTCCAGACGTCTTTAATCTGCCATCTGTAATTATTGACACTGGTGGACAATTAGTGATACTTGTGCTGTAAATATTTACTCTGTCAGTTTGACTCGGCTCAGTTAAGATTGGGATGCTCATGTGTCTTTTTTAGTATTTTGGCAAGACTTCTTCTCAGAAATGCTTGAGATGAACCCAAGCCAGAGACCGTTGACAGAATTTATACCGAAGCAGAAGCATTTGTACATTATTAAAAATGGTCAAGAACTGTAAATTGTGCTTTGAAATTCAAACATAAATCCTCGAAACGCTGCATTAAATTTTCATTGTCAGAGTCGCATTTACGCATTTTTACAGCCCCTAGTGTTACTCCTACTGTTCACACACTAATGTCTTGAAATCTGATGTCGACTGTATTTTGTGTACAATCGTAAAGCTTTGTTTTCGTTCACCGGGCAACAGCTGACGGCAGTAACATATCAAGATGAATGAAGAACCGAACAGGGTGAGACAGCCAACAGTTGTCCGTTGTCAACTTACTTATTTCCTCCCAAGATGGAGCCTTTCGGAGAGCCCTGCCCATAATCCACCTGTAGATCCTAGAACAAAAGGACAGGAAGTCACATATTCATGCATCGTAAGCGTTGTGTTATGCAGGACGTGGGTATGATCACACACTGCTTTGTCTCTTTGTCAGTGAGAAAGCAACATTCATGCATGTGTTGAAGACAAATGGTGTCTACAGTCTTTGTAATTAGTCAAAAGGATGAAGAAAGGCTATCACCTCTTACACAGCGTTAGGTTCATATTAGCAAACAAGCACAAGTATCTCGGATTCGGTTTGGTTAGATATCCCTGTATGTATTGGCACGACCATGTGGGCGTGGCTTAAGATTTAAAATGATATTAGCATAATCTTTCACAGCCCGTCTTAATCTGACATCATCATGCACATCATTATTAATCAATATTATACATTATGACGCTCCATTATTAATCATTATTATAACCTTACTGTTGTGGATCGAGGTAAAAAGATCGATCTGTTATGTGTTTGCTCAATAGGCGATTAAAAAAAAAAAACGAATTACAGCTTTAAACAAACTCTGCTGCGCATAAAGACAAAAAGCTTACATAAACAGAGTGGACGTACATACTTTTCAATACCGGATTGCTGTTTATAGTTCTCTATTTTTGTGCTGATAAAGGACAGAGATTTCAAGAGATTTGCTGGAAGAGTTAAACGTGTTCATGCTGTTGTACTCTTAATTAGAGCGTTGTGGGTGGAATGGCCATGTGCTATCTTTACTCCCACTCACCAATATGATCATTCACGCAAGCAGCGACTCGGAATAACTTGATGCTCGTGAATTAACATGATCATAAAACAGAACCAGCGTCTATTAAACGCTAAACGTCAGGCGCTGAAAAGCACAAAATGAGAAACATCCGCGGGCTGGTCTGTGACATGCTCTCGAAAAACTAAAATAAAACATTTATATACATTTATATTTATGTATATAAATATGTTTATACACCTTTCTCACTGTATATAAACAAATGTTGTATATCTGTACTGTAAAGTTTTGCTAAATTTTACCTCACAATAACGCTTGGAAATTACAATGCAAAGAATCAGTATTTTAAGTTACATTTTTCATATAAATATTCCTGGGAGGATTGAAACCTGTTCAGAACAAGTGCGTGAGACAAAACGAACTGCAGCATCAATAATTTAGATTAGACTTAAACCTAAACTCCTCAGTTGCAACCTCTGCAAACCCTGTTGCTTAGAGTTCCTGTAGCTCAACTGGAAGAGCATTGCTTTGCAGCGCAGAGCTTGTGAGTTCGATTTATACCAAACACACATACTGATCAAGTAAGTCGCTTTGGATCTGCCAAATGCATGAACATTACACTGAACGATTCATTAAACAATCCACACTAAAATTAAAATCTCGTTGAAATGATCAAAGATCTTATCACAGAAAACTTCTGATGTTGATTTTTAATGCTAAGATCCTTCTGAAGTTTGCTGCACACATTCAGAAACAACACCAGGTTTGATGGACCTCTCCTACATTAGTTCCTGTGGCGTTTAGGTTCTGAATGTTTGGAAAGTTTTCATAGTTTCATATTTCAAACATTAAACTCTTTCATCTCAAATAATTAAGGAAAATTAGATTTCTCATGATATGATATCTTTAGGTGAAAGGGTTATCTGTGTTTTGCTGTGAGTTTGGGGGAGAAACCCAGTGTTCCATCCATTAGATAAGACGTTGCAATAATAATCAGGTTATTGTTGATTAAACTGAAGCACCGTCTCTCTCTCGTTCTAAAACATCATTCTTTTGTTTTCTCTCTTGCCTTGCTCCGTCCACACCTCTCTCGCCCATTTTTCCTCCTCTGCTCTCTCTGGAATAAAGCTCTCAGTCATGCAAAACCCTCATTGATTTTCCCCTGAAGATTAACAAACCAAATTTCCTTTACACAGCAAACCGTCATATCCTTCCTCACCGGGCCGCTGCTGTGCTGATGGGGGCCGTTTCTGTCATTCTGAGTGATTGAGACAGAAAGTATGTAGGAGAGCGAGAGGAATAAAAGCGAAAACATCCCAGACTCTCCGCTTGACTGCTTCTGTCATCCCCCTCCTTCATCTCCCTCGCTTTTTCTCTCCGCCGGGTTTCTGCCTGTCCTTGCCGCTTTTCATACGCAGTCGACGATACGGATTCCAAGCATGTGATTCCATGTGACACCTCGGTGTGTGGGTTTCAGACCAGATGGGTGTCACGGAAGAAATCCTCAACGCCACCCACACACAAACAATAAAAATACAAAGGGAAATGCTAACCTGCTAAGCTGTAACTATGTGAACTTGGCAGATATTGAAGCCGTGGTGGCGCAAATTAAGCCCTGGTGCTCATGTGGATGATGTGGGTTCGAGTCCAGCTAAAACTAGCGTAACTGCACGTTTACTGCAATTCGTAAGCTTGTGTCTCATCCTTATCAGTACCTAGTTTGAATGTAATGTTTTTAATTCACTAGATTCCTAAAAATTGCCATGACTGCATGATTTTCAAATATATAAGCCATTCTGTAGCTTCAGAAATAACAACTATATTTCGATATAAACGATTACAGTTACATAAAATGACCTATACCACTAAAATTTGGGTCATGCCTCTCAGCTTATTTTACAGACCCCACCCAAAACTGAAATTACTACAAAGCAAACTTGGAAACTTGGAGTCTGTTTCATTAACTTGTTTGGACTGAATTAATGGAAAAAAAGATACACAACAACCCCCAATCAAAATGTTTGAGAAATATTAATAAAAGAGCTGCCTTACAAGCAGCAACAACAACAATAATCAGTTGTTTAGCACAATGGGGGCCAACAATAGGTGGTGGGACATGTGATCGTGGCACAAATGGACCAATCAGGTTGCGTCTCGGCTGCAGAACTGCACTGACAGCTCGACAGATCCTGTGTGCTGTGTTTATTACACAAAGCTTCACTTGCTGAACTGATGTTTCCCCGCCTGCACTCACACAGACCTCCAGAGCGCTCCGGTTCAACTGTCCCTGTGGGGCACGCACAGGCACTCTTGTGTTTTCCTCCTCTCTCTCTTTTCTTGTGTTTTCTCTCACTCTCCCTGTCTCTCCACCCCACTCAACATCCACTCTGACCGGCGAACCCTAATCTCCCTCTCTATTCTCTCTCGCTTGCTTTTAAGATGTGTCTGATTGTGACAGGGCCTAAAAATAAAGCCCCTCAGAGGCATCGACTGCACAAAATGCTTTGCTTCGCAGTTTCAAAGTGCTTTTGATTACTGAAAAGTGCGGCAGCGAATCAAATTTAAGGACTGTGACTTTAAACGTAGCTGCAGGCTGCAATACCTAAACTAAATAATCCAGCACACAAATTTGGTTTGACAGACAGAGGCAATAACACTGATATTATATACAGGTGAGCTGAAAAGACGAAGACAGCTGTGATCTGAACATGACAAGGCAAAATGAATGAATGAATGACAAATGAGTGGATGATTGCACTACACAAGCGCGGCGAAGCAGATGACATACTAGAAAGTAGAAGACAAGGAAAACAGAATAATACAAAAAAATACCAGATTAGATCTTGCAGTGTAGTATATTTCTTCAGCACAGTCCAAAAAATCCTCAGTGTCAAGCTGTTTAGTAGAAGGACCAAGAGACTTTGGTTAATCACACACGTGGTGTCCATGTGGTGGCAGAGACGCAATGAATTATGGGTAAAAGGTGGTTGGGGGTCGCCCACCTGACCTTTCAACAGTTACAGACCTATGGCGTAAAATGATAACCCCTAATTGCTGAACCTGAAATGGGTGGTACACTTATGATCAAGAACTACTGCACAAAAGGTTGCAGGTTCAATGCAGTCTAGAGGGGACTGAGGAACAGAAGAGAACCAAGACCAAAATCCAGTTCCATTACTATCTGGACCATCAAGAAATGTTCTGTTTAAGAAGCCATTCACTTTAATATCTACATTATATTCTTGTTAAAAATCTTTACTCGCTTGGGAAGAAGTTACATTATGGAACTAAAATGGATGGTGAACTTAACTGAAGTTTTAAATGAAGTAAAATGAAGCCAAACTGATATTTTCAGAGAAATCAGACACCAGACAGCTCAAATTATAAATCATTACTATAAACTTATCACTGCAAATAAGGGTAAGGTCAGGAGATCATGATGAACACTGATCGGTCATGTCAATTGCTCAATAACAGATTTTGGTTCATTTTAACCATATAAAGTTACAATTTACAAACATTCTCTTCCTGTGTAAATAGCGACGCCATGACACCATGTTCGCCGCATGTCGCATAAATGCAGTGTTTGAAATGTGTCCGTTATAGAAATCTCAAACACCCACCAGCTGCAGCAATTATGGGCTGCCTCGTTACTTTAGCACAGCAGGATAATGTGACATAAAGGCAGAGAATAAAAATCAAATCAAACAACCGCGAGGGGAGGGGCTTTCGGCTGCGAGATGACATCATAAGCCTGAGACTACAATTGGAATGGACGTTAATTTGACGCCCTGCTGTTAAAATACGATCTGGTTTATGAATTGATGACAAATGCAGTTATAAGAGGAGAACATGAGCGCTCAAGTGAGACAACGATGAGTCAACGCTGCAGTTTTCTGCGCAGTTTAAAGGAAGTCTTATTGATTAGATGCTTCAAAAAGCTGAATCTAACCTTTCAATTATCACGGTGGTGAAAGTGCAAGACAGACGTCTCCAGTGCGTAACAGTTAAACGTATTGCGAGAAAAACAACAGTCTGTCAGAAGATTGAGATGTACGAAAGGAAAACGCTTCGTGACAGGAAAGATCGTTCAGAATGGCTGGACAGGCGTTGGTTTCAAGCTAGGCTTGACGTGATTGGTTTTCTTTGACTGTGATGCTGCTATGAAGCGTGAGGTGTGCTGTGATTGGCTGTTCTCACGGAACTGTGCGCGATTACAAGCAAACTGAAAAGCCAAAATGAAGATGGTACTCACTGGTTCATGGTGAGGTTTGGTCTCTGTGGTCAAAGGAGCATCAAACTTCACCTGATCAACTGCATAAAAACAAACACATTATCTTAAGAGATCCAGTCAGTTCATCCCATTACAATGATTACTGAACTGAATACTGACTCGGCTCTTTATGAATCTTAAATATATGGTACAGAAGCTTAAGATCCTGAACAAGTTATTAAAGTTTATTTAAACTAAAACTATTAAACATTTTTGTGAACTGATATCAAATAAAACATATTTTAAAAACGTAAACTAAATGAAAATGAGATGTTGCCTTAGCAATGAACTGAAATACGTTTAAGCTGTGACACCTCTTAAAAATAAATAAATACAATGACAGAAGCACATAAGGTAGCTAAACATGAAAACTACAAATATAAAAAGCTCATTGTAATTATTAATAAAATAATAATTAAACAAAAAACATACTATCAACAAACTATAAAAACTCTGCTAAGCGGACACAGACAGACAGACAGACAGACGAATGAGGAGGGAGAGTTTCTGGTGTTTTTCAGCAGACAGATGTATTCAATAAAGAAGTGAGAAATTCACTGAGGCGTGTGAAGGGGCACAGAAGCGCCTGTCAGGTGCGCCCAGGGGAGAAATCCAACCAACACTCACAGTTAATCTCTGACAGGGTCTTTCCTTCCCGACTGTTTCGGCTCACGGAACGAATCCGATGTGGAACAGACACTGCAGGCTGAGGAAAACACAGAACACGTGAATAAAACACCAGCTCATCATAATGAGTGAGATCTCAGCATACAGCTGTTAACACATGAAGACTCCAGCAAAGATTCATGGATCTGTATCTACATTCTGTTAGTTATCGGCCACACTGCTTTCCACAGAAAAACGGCAGGCAATCTTATATGATGCTAAACTGGGCTGCTGTTTATACACAAACAACATTAAGGCAAAAACAGGCGGGAATCCGACAGCTTTCGGTCGATGGCGGGCACATTACTGCGTCATCCTTAACAGATCAGAGGTTCGGTTAGGATAAAACCACACCATCAGCAAGACGAGAAAACATCGATACATTTAAGACAAGAGAAGTTTAAATGCTAACACGTCAGATATCATTTAGTGTCACTGCCAGGGCCTCCGCGGAGGGCAAAACTCCAGAGGCTAAAAATACACGCCAGGCATCACTCAGATAACAGCAGGGGTCACGACGACGACCCTTTGAATCCCGGTCTATCTGACGCTGCTGTCCTGTCTCACTGCAGCTCAAGAGAAAATCATTACAGCCTACCGGACGCCCGGCAGCCGAGTCCCCTGATGACTACTGAGAAAAATTTGCTGTCGTTCATTAATCAAAGAAAACCGTCCATCAGCAACACACACACGTTTACTTGACTATCTAAATGGGGACATTCCACAGACTTTGAGTGTTTTAATACACAGCTAGTTATAAACACTGTAACCCACACTAACCCTAACCATAACAGAACACGTTTTACATTTTTACAATTTTATGAAAACTTCACTATATTCTATACACACTAAATTCACTGTGACAGAGAGAGAGAGAGAGAGAGAGAGAGAGAGAAAGAGAGTAAGAGACAGAAATTGAGAGAGAGAGAGAGAGAGAAAGAGAGTGAGAGACAGAGAGAGTGAGCGATTGAGAGAGAGAAACAGAGAGAAAGAGAGAGAAAGAGAGTGAGAGACAGAGAGAGAGAGAGAGAGAGAAAGAGAGAGAGGGGCCCAGGACACAAAAAATGGTATCTGAAGGACATCCATCACTCCATTTTCACACCGGCTGAGCTGAAGTAGATGTGATGAAGAACGATAAGAAGAACAGACGTGCGACCTTTAGACAGCAAGGACACAGCAGAGCTCTGAAATAGAAACAGACAGCATGCCAAACACAGCGTCCCTCCCCGAGTGAACCACTCCATCAGCACCTCCAGTCACATGAACAATGACCAAGAATATTTTGATGAGACCAGTAAACTAAACCAATGGCTAAATTTCACAGAGAATCATATTTTATATTACCCCCAAAATCAACAGGAAAAACTAAGAAATAATAAAACGCTTCATTTCCTCTGTAACACTTATAACTTAACATAATAACTATTACATTACGAAATGCTTAGCAGATCATTAGCTACTGCTAACAGTTGGAAATGTCATTAAAATTCTGTTTTACACGCATCCTCCACAGACCCCTGCACAGACCCCTGCCGCACCTTCACACACTCTGAACCAAACGTTCTTACAATACTAACAGAAAGAATACAATAACTTCTCAATATAATAATCTGATATATTATTCATTTGAATAAGTATAGATATTTAAGTATTCCATAACACATGATAATATATATTTACATCTCATGGCTACATGTCAACACAAGTGCTTTGATGTTGATGTTTTGGTGAACCATGGAGGCAAACCTCAGCGTTAAAAGGCCAGACAAATATCCATCTATAAACAGCTTCCGAAGTGAGCTACCATTTCCAAAGCCACCTCCTTCAGAAGTTAACACTCCGATCTTAAGTCAGACAAGAGCTAGAAACTTCCTTATACATCTGCGGGGACACCTCTGAAACTCACACGTATGACAACAAACACACGCCCGTTTCAGCTAGAAGTGCGCGGCTATTTGCGCAAGACGTAAACACACATCATGCACAGACGTGTTTGGCTAGGTTATAAAAGCTTGCGTGAGGAAATAGCCGAAATGATCCATTGATGAACAAAAATGATCAAATAAATGAAATATTAGGAGAACAAATCACAACACCATGCCATTCATCAACACATAATTAACATATTAATTCATAACATATTTGCTTGATGCAATGCACCTTATGAGCTCACACACACACACACACACACACACACACGCACAACCCCTGTACCTTTCTGCGAGCCACAAAGCGAAGGACCCGCCGGGAAAGAGGGGAGACTGGCAAAAACAAGCCCCTGTATTTAAACTTCAGGCGCAGGGAAGGAAATAAAAGGAATGAGAGTGAGGATGATGGATGGATGCCTGGGGAAACGTGTTATATAGTGAGGGATGAAATGAGGGGAAACTACGGCCTCAAAAAAACATTACTTTTCATTTTCGCTGAGGGACTGCGAAAGAAGCCGTGTGATTTTACAAATGACTTCTCGGTAAACGCAGCCCTGGGGCTCTACACGGGAAGAGATGCCAGATTATAAACTCAACTCCTCAGACAGTCGTAATGTGCGAGTGCCATTACAATAGCTATAACAGGCTAATTAGCCAATTAAAACCTCAATCAACCGCTTGACATATCGAACATATAAAACAATTCTTTGTCATTTATAATACAGTAGCCTTATTGTATCTGAGTTTAGCCTGTGGAGTTATTTTGAGGCACACTGCGGTGTATTTCAATCCCATCACTTTTAATGCAAACCTCAAAACATCCTCAACAACCTCGAAAGTTGAGTGCAACGCTGAACTGTTTTCAAACGCACGGGGCTTGTGGGATTGAGGGACTTGAGTGACTTCACTGAAGCAGCAGCTCTGGCAGCTGAGTTTTCTGGCATCCGTTTATGAATAACAGTCCCTAAGGAGCTATCACATGATAACTGTGATAACTGTGATGGCAGTGATATCACTGAGAATCACACAGGGAGGTATTATTGTACCTCAGGCTCCGGGTCGTCGTCATCCAGGTCTGTGTAGGATGAGTGATCAGGGTTACTGGCCTTATCCAAGAGCTCAATCGCCAAAATACGACTTAGCGGTTGTGACACAAGCGGATGCTGTGTAGAAATAATTGATATGTTAGACATTTATTGAGGATATTTAACTTGTGTTTCATCAGAAACGAATTGTTAAGGCTACTACGCCATTTAAATTTGCTAAGCGCATTAAAACTGAAGTATGTCATTTTTGGACCGTTAACAACATCAAATGGAATAACAAAAGTAATCAATACTTCTCAATAGTAAATGACTTTACCTGCAATAACTTGTCAGCCGGTGGCCTTTTCTTTGGATTTTTCGTCAACGCCAACTTTACGAAATTGTGGAAATTATTGGTCCTTGAGGGCACAGAAAACGGTCTCCGTAAATCTCTCACAAAACGAGAATTAGTTTGTTAGCTCTAAATGTAATAAAGCTAATTTAATTGAACAGAGCTGTAAGGTAACGGAGATAAAAGTATTCGACATGACCAGATACATAATCAAACAAGATAAGACAATGTCAACCAAACTTATTAAAATTCAAGGCAAATTAGAGCGCTTGAGCCCAATTTCACTGATGATTAAAGAAATCACTACCATGTTAAAAAAGTGGATTTAACCTCAACAAATCCCTCTTGGTTTTACGGATTTGACAAACTCAAGTAACCTTAGAATTAACAGCTTGACATATTTAATTATCAAATACCATTTAACTTTGTCTTTTAATCTGGGGGGTTGAAAGTTGCTTTTGGTCATCAGAAACAACGCCCTGGAGAGACAGAAGAACAGGGAAGACATTGTCAATGGCAAACCACTAGCCTGACAGAAAATGTGTATTCATTTAATACTCATTTAATACTCAGTTAAAACATTTCTTCATGTTTTTTCTGCAGGGTGAGAATGAGAAACAGGCAATAGCAAAAGATAGTTAAAAGACAAGGGAACAGAAAGTTTATACTAAATATCAAAATCTACCTAAAAGTACCATTACATTACTTGAGCTTAACTTTTGCTGTTACCAGGTTATTCCATATCGTACTAGTACTAGATTTAGGAATCATTTTTGAAATATTAAAACCAAATGATTTGCATGATGTTGTGACCCATTCATGGTTCCACAACACCAGGTTAAAAAACGTCAACAATGACTGCTAGAACCTCAATTTAAAACATAAAAGAAACGTTGATAGAGCCGTGAAGAAACTATTATTTATAGTTTAATTGTGACCAGATTCGTTACATCTGTAACCATGACATTCATAGTAAAATTCATAATAACATTGTGTATTAAAGAACCTAATAAATGTAAATACTGCTTCAACACACTGTCTTGGAACAGATTCATACTGCTGGTGAAAGTCTGACCTCATTGGATGAAGGTCAAACATGGGAGGCTGCAGCTCAGCTAGCTCGATGGCAGTGATGCCCACGGCCCAGATGTCACACAGGTGGTTGTAGCCGCCCTTCCTCTCCACTGCTGCCACCTCTGGGGCCATCCTGTTGACATGAGTCACTGACATCACCGCTGACATCATCACTGACAGTATGTGTTAACATTAATTCACTGCTAGTCATCTTTGAGAGTTAATTTAAATTATTATTATTAAAAATTACTAATTATTATTTCATAACACCATGCGTAACAACACAAAGGTAAAAAACTGCTGTTTACCAGTAAGGAGTTCCAATGAAGGATTTTCTTTTAGCAAGTGTGGCTGTTATTTGTGCAGAAACACCAAAATCAGCTAAAGAAAGAGACAGAGAGAGAGAGAACGAGAGAGAGATACTTTAACTACACATATGACAGTCAATCAAGTACAGCTTATGAATTATGAATTTTGAGGGGTGTGTAAAGCCATAGCAGAAGGTGGTGCTGAGGCGCTGATCTCAGTTACCAACACGACACGTTTAGCATTGTTAATGATCTGATAACACAATAAATTACAGCACGCCCAAAAGGTCCAAAAGGTTCTTGTCAACAAATTCATTTCCTCCTTTACAATACAGAAGGAAATAAGAGTTAAGAGTCTTTGTTTTCTTACCCAGCTTGACGTAACCGTTGTCCGTCAATAAAATATTGGCACCCTGTTTGAAAGAAGAGACAAGAAATGAAAGGAAACGATAATAAACTAATAAAACAGCTGCTATTATAAGACATTACTGCATGCGCCGCTAGTTTCAGAGACTAAAAAATGTGTAAAAATGGACCCGACTGACTCCAGCGTTTTATCTTTTTTCTATGAAATCGCTCCCTTTCAACGGCCGCTTTCATCTATGATCAGAGATTTGGAACAAACTCGTGAGTCATACTAATTAAACCTCTCTTTCACCAGGTTACACGTTCTCTCTAGCTTGACCAGCAGCCGAACAATCTGCTCGGCCAAACCGCCATAAAAAACAACCTTTTCCTCTTCCGTATTTTTCGCAAAAACAGCCGCGGTTCAAAGATCTCTTCAAAATCACACGAGAAATGCTGACACAAGAGAAAGCCCTTCCCAAGGTGCAATAACAATTCATTACATTCAATAGATTCATTAAAACAAACGTAATATTTGTACATTTTCTGTGACAGAGATGTATTGTGTTCCTGTAAGTAACAAAAAAAATATATAACAATAATCAGTAATGAAAACAATTCTAGTACCTTTATGTCTCGATGCATTTTTCCCTTGTTGTGAAGATAATACAAACCCTAAAAGATAAGCCACGTACAACAAATGCATTAGGCAAAACATACTGTACTTCAAAAATCACCTCAAAGACACAGAGCAAAGGGAGGAAATAGCACAAAGCATCTGTTGACTCGGTTAACATTAAAAATTTAAAAGCAGCTTCATGGTCACGGTGGACCGCTGTGTTTGTCAAAACAAAGTCCAGTAAGCGGGCTCACCTGCAGGGTTTCTCTGGTTACATATGCTATCTGTGATTCTGTCAGGGGCCCGGTAACTGTGGAGACATATTTAGTGTATCAGCATGAATCCAATCGACAAAAACATCCAAATGGTCATAAACGAACAACACATTCGTAAGAACAGCTTGTCTTTCAAAATGAATGCAAAGTAACTGTTTGAACAGTGTAGGATGTTATACAGTCACTCAGAGGTGCAAAACTGTTACAAACATCATCCAGAGATGTCACGATATATCGGTATTGACAATAACCGTGAAATTAATAAACACTCCAACACAACAGGTGGCGCTACTGCACCCATTGAACATTTTGCCTTAAGAGCCGCACTGGTTCCAAACTCTCTCTCGCTGTTTTCTTACACTCATATTTTGAACATGATTCATTTGTTAAAATATGAAAAAAACACAAAAAAAATAAAACTTAAAGATATACCGTTTCAGTTACCATAATTTATTTTGGCCAAGACAAATTTGTAGTGAAAATCCAAGCAGTTATCTGACGGATGAACTTTGTGTTTTAGACCAACAGCACCAATTTGACACTAATCCTTCGAACGTCACATTGTAGCAAAAGTTAAACAAAAAGCGTGTGACAGGATTATCAAACAAGCAATGAACAAAGTAAATCTGTTCAATTGTTCCTCTGACAATCGCTTCGTTTCCGACCCCTATATTCCTGCACACAATACAGAGTAGATTATCTCCTAAAAACTAGAAACTGATGAGACCAGCACGCTCTGGATCTTTAAGAACGTCCAAACCCATCTGGGAGGGTTCGAGAATCTCATCTGTCTCTCAAGCTGTTTTCAGATCTGCGTTTCGGTGTAACTACGAGAGGGTTTGAAGGTTTTAAGCTTGTGGCGGCTCAGCAGAGCGCTTCATCTTTTACTCCCAGACACTTTTATCACTGGTTAAAATGTCACAAAAACAAGAAGTGTGAAGGGGGAGGAGTGAATGCTCAAGGGGGGGATGGTAGGAAGCAGCAGAGGAAGGGTGTTCAATTTGATTTTTATGTAAATGTTAATTTAATGTATTACCAAAATTCCTTTATTATTTATTTCCAAACAGAAAATAATTATGTATTCATTCAGCAAAAATGTGCTTTGTGGACACTGGTCTATCTCACACTGCCTTTCCTGATCATTGATTGGTTTAAAGGGTTATTAAGAGACAAAACTGACCAATCAGAACTTGCTTTCCCTCTCTCTCTTTCTAACGTGTGTGGGTGGAGTGCGGGTCGTCCTCAGTTCTAATCAGGCCTGTGACCCTGCAGCAGAATGTTACCATGGCAGCAGGGTGTTGATAACATGTGACATTGGCCTGGGCACTAAACTAACACGTTAACACCATTAAACCACCTAATGGGTTTGCCCCCCCTTCCATATACAACGCCCCCACACTCCCACCCCGAGCAGAGGCGTCGAGAGAAGCCGCAGAGCTACCGACAGCTGTCGTGAAAATGAGCTCTAATGATCTGACGGGGCCACTCAGCAGAGCTCCGCTAAATTTATCTCCCTGGAACACACACAGATGATTTCCAACGGTGTAATGAATGATTTATATATTTAGGCCATCTGTCAAAATTGTTAACTGGAGAAAAAGAAAGTTTATTTACACACAAAATGAGATCGCGAATAATTGCAAACTCCCTGAAGTCACCAGAACGAAGTTGTGATTGTACTTTCCTATGGCGCTGCAGATCTGAGTGAAACAACTTCAGGAAAATGTAAGGCGGGACTTGATTGGCTCGCTGGATGTTGTAGGGGTGGAGCGCTGAGCGCTAAGTAGATCAGCGCTTTAGTTAGTATTATGGCTGATTGTTTACCTTGATGTAGTGTATCTTACCGTGATATATATCTTGTAGCGAACCTCCCCCACAGTATTCCATACATATCCATAATTTATCCCTCCTGGAAAGCCGGAGAGAGAAAAACAGCAACAAATTATATTTCAATCGATGCCTCTTGAAATAGTGTCCCGGCAGCCCCGCGGGGAGGCTGAGAGGATGCGTGCTTTTCTGGGTCATGACACAGCAACCAAGAGACACAGTAATAATTCACAGGCAACCTGCTTTTATCAAAAACACCCTCTTCTGTTTCTGCAAGGTGTCATGCACTCACGGCCAGACTAATAATTTACTGCTTTACCGTCTACAAGAGACAAAGCCCACTTGAGCTGCCTTTGGTAATGAGGAAAACCAGAACAAAATTCTTAAAAGAAATCTGTTTAAATTTCCCTGGACTTCAACCAGATTGTCATACCGTACACACTAAACTGTTTCTCCAAGTGTGACGCGCCAAAAACCACAAAATACCTGATGTAAAACAGAATCTGTGCCATGCGGCAAGTTTGACTCACACCTCAGTTTGTAAATAAAGACAAACAGAAATGTGTTTACATTCATGGAATTACAATTGAAGTGAACAATAACTATCAAGATAACTTTCACGGTAACTGTACTTGCGTCCGCACCAACGGGCGATAACAGTACATGTTTATTATAATCACGAAGATGGATGTGGATGATCTGCTGATCATTTACGCCTCTGAAAGAAACAGGAACAGACGCTTTGGGGGACAATATTTATAGTTTTTATAGTTAGCGTTGTTGGTGTGAACAGGCCTTAACTTAGTAAACGTACAAATATGACTGTGTACCACACAAAACATTAATAATGAGTCAATATTGTAAAGAAAATGTTTTCCCCCCAACATGAAATAAGACCCACACCCTTGACTTTGTGGTTAAGTCTAAGCTTGGCTGCGCTGCACAGGTGGTGCAATTAGCGAAAACAGAGGCGCTTAATCACAGTGGCTTTTCCTGCAGTGTAGCTGAGAGACTCAACCAACAGAGCACAGCGTCAACTCGACAGCCTCAGACAGGAATAGCAATTGACAGAGCAGGAGAGAGAGCGAGAGAGAGAGAGGTTAGGTGAAGTAGAGAGAGAACTGTAAACGTGTGGTCAGGAGAGTGGTTATTACCATACCTTAAGTAACTACCAAAATAGGCCACGATGTTGGAGTGCTTGCAGTCCTTCATCATGATGATTTCCTGTTGGACCACTGCGAAGTCCTCGCCTGTCCAGAAAACAGAGAGAGAGAGAGAGAGATGGAGAGAGAGAGAGAAAGAGAGGTGAGTGTGTAAACATGGTGAAAAATTCCCAACAGGCAGCAAAAGACAGATGGGCTGTACCAATGACGTGTCAGGTTAGGACACATTTTACAATGAGTATAGTGGTCAGACAAGGAAACTTGGAATCAAAACTCTTTCCAGGAAATCCAGTCAGTTAGAAATGAAGTGAACTGAGGTAAATATTTGCCATGCATGACAACGAGTGGCCATTTACCTGAATGGATGATATATGCCAGGCAGAAACTTTAAAGACTATGAACGTCCACAATACAGACTAAAATCTATTTAATGAATGTCAATTTAAAGTCATATCTACCATTCAAAGCTATAGCAATAGTCAACTCTATTGCTATACTAATAAGGCAGTTGAGGTAGCTGCGTATAAATAAATTGGCAGCAAGACCTCATATAAACTATACATCACAGCTTATGTACATACTGTCCATACAGTACCGCGCTTGTTAAGATTCAGAGAGCATCAGACCACTGATACATCAGCACAGTTTCCCCCTTGACTGCTGATGAACAGCCCACCCCCACCCCTGTTCCTTCTCTCTCTGAAGGGCTGTTTACCCTAACAACAACCGGAGCAGCGAAGCGACCTGAACTAACTTATTTCCAACGAAAGTGGTCGATTTCCAGCTACACAAATGACTGCGCCTGGCACGGCATGATGTGGGCGTGTCCGACAACGTGAGAAAGTTCAATCTTATGCAAATGTGCAGCGAGACGCGATGTGGCCACTGCCAACGAGAGCGAAGAAGTTCAAAAAGTTTAACGTTGTGCAAATAAGCAGAGAAGTGATGTACAGTACACCAACCTGCCGATACAAACACTGTTCGCGCGGATGTGAAAAAACTGGCAAAACTGGGTTTAGTTTAGTTTATGTTACCTCGGGTTATTTAAAAGCCAGAAGAAGCCAGAAGGCCTTTTGTAAACCTTCCCTCAGTGAAAGAAATTTATTGGCTGTTCTAAATGAAATGAGCTGACTGAGAAACAAAGACGTGTAGTTCTGGTCGCTGACTGAGTGATGCAATGTTGGCCGATGGGTGAAAAAGACCGTCACCCATAATGCTCGTGTGGGCTGCTGGTTTGACCGGGCTGTTCTTGATCTCTAGCTCCGGTCTTTAAATGTGTGTGTGAGCGGAGAGAGAGAGGAGAGACAGATTATGAGAGACGGAGGAGAGGCGGGGGGAACAAAGTCACTTTGTTGTGACTGCTTCTTAATGATGGAAGCTGCGGGCTCATTAAAAGTTGTTTTTACGTTTTTTTTCTCGCTCTCTCCCGCTGACACACAGCAACATACTCAAATCTCTTCCACTCCCACATCGAAAAGAGATAAATATTGTCTAACTATAAACGTGCATAATTTACCATTACATTCAACAGACATGCTGGGTGCTGCCTCCAATAAACCCACTGGATTATGCTTTGATTAAGTTTTGATGATGGTTATTATGTTTTTGATCTTCTGGTTGTGGTACCATGGTAATACTACGGTTTTGCAGGCACTGCCATAAAGGTAAGATGAATGACCTTGGAATATGAATGTCATTAATCACCATGTTACAGTATATACTGTACAGAGGACCCAACAATGTTTTTCGATGCCTGTATTTTAATATAATTACACTAGATAACAAACAACTGGATCTGCAAACAAATGATTCTCTAGCAAGTGAAGATTAGCCACTAGTTAAATTATTTTCAACCAAATCATCTCCAGTTTGAACAATACAGGTGCCGGAATGAATTCTGTAGGGACTTTAGTTTACATCCTAGCCTAAATTCAGGGGCCAGTTCCAAGGAATGTTTTTATTCCAGACTCATGGAATTCTAAGCAGGGAAAGAAAAAAGCTTTTAAAGTTTCGCAGAATGTCCTTTAAGTGCAGGTCTGTGCAAAAGACGTTTGTTCCCTGAGGGAAGTGTGAAGTGGCAGCAGAGGGGTCAGGTGACACGTACTTCCTGCCGGGCCGTGCGATCCGACGAGCACTCCGCATACACAGTGACATTTCTCTGCGCATATGGGGCAGATAGCTGCGAGACAGTGGGAGGCAGTGACTCTTGCCTCCTTCAGGAGGAACTGAAGCAGCCGGCCTGCGATTCAAAGCGTTGGCTGCAAATGTTCATATCTGGAGTAAAATACCAATTAAAGTACAAGTTTTTAGATTAAGTCTGACGGTCATAGCACACAGCTTTAAAAAGCAAAACAGGCCCTGACAAGCACTGGTCAGTCAGTTTGGCTGCGTGTCAGCAGTTACATTACGAAAATTGCACTGGACAAAAAAATAACAGCTGAAATTGCACAAAATATCCTGTTTAAAAATGTTCTGCTCTTTGGTATTAATACCATGTGTTGCCTCTTTAATCATCGATGACTGTATACAGCCGTGTTTGAGAGACATGTTTTGGTTTAAGTGACAAAGCTAATGTCTCAATATTATGAAACTGTAGAGGAGAACTTCGGTGTGCAAAGCACGCTGGGAAATCAAAGAACATACTTCACTGCTTCACTGTTCAGGACAAACCAAGGACTCAACTGTCATAAAAGACAACAAACAGCCATTGATGTTTAAGGTGACATACAATGTTAGAAAATTATGTTAATCTTGGAGTACAATAATTTGCACGTTTCCAGGTATTATTTTGTCTTAAGGGAATAGATGTACAATTCTGTCATGTTAAAAAGCTTTATCAAAGCAGCGCCACATAAAACGCAAAAAACCCCCGCATGATTTCGCTTACATTATAAATATGTAAACATTTAAGCAATGAAGTATATACTTCACACACTCAAGTATATACTTTGTGTACATCAGTGTGTCTGCGATTGTGTCTTTAGCCAGACAGTGTGCATTGATTTGAGAATGGCCAGTTAAGAGTCGCTCTCGAGAAAGCTTGGCTCCATTCCTCTCAGGCAGTGCTGAAGCCCATCTGCTCAATTTCCCAACCAAATTCCATTACTGTACATGGACACGAGCGAGCAGAGCTGCAGATAACAGCTCCTGTTGAGGACACACTGTTATTAACATCACACCATGTGTTTACCACCAATAAGTGACCAGAATGGAGAAAAGTAACCTTCAAATTAAATTAAATTCAAATGAATTAGAATGAGTAACGAACATACTGTTAAATATGCAATTAGAAAGCAATAAAGAATTACATATATTAAAGCAAAATATAAATAAAAAGACAGAAAAAATGAAAAATTAAACAAACACTTTCAGGATGTATGATTGGGCTCATCCCTTTGTTAAGTTGCTAATAGACCGTTCCCAAAAACCACTCTTAGCGAACAGCACAGACCCCCTTTTCTTTCCGTCAAACAGAAAACAATCTAAATAATAAATCTGTATCTGAACACAAAACATCAAAAATCATGTGATGTCACACAGAAGTGGGTCTCGTCTGTGCTTTTAGGCATGTTTTAGGTGTTGGATAGCAACGGAGAGTGTCGGAGACAAACTCGGCTGTCACTCTGTCAGACGTGCGTGTCAGCGCGCATATGCGTGTGCAGGGCTAACAGCTCCATAGGTGTGACAGGATGCAGTGTAAGTGTCAAACTGCGAGTGTGCGTGCGCATGCCATGCGTTTACATCTCTGGGTGGAGTTTTTAAAGCGGTCGTGAAGGTGAGTGGCCATTAAATGGGGTTTAATTTCACATCACTTATATAACACACACCGTGTCCCCATTAGCACTTACGTCCCCAAACGGAGGGCGTGATTTCAGTCCCTCTCCGGCACAAATTTTGATCCCTTATTAAACATGTCCGTCTTTGATGTTGCGCCTTTTATGAGGATAAGAGGCTTAATTCAGATAAGGCTACCGAATCAGGATGCAAAAATAAAATGAAAAAATTAAACGAACAGTTATGTGTATTTTTTACCAAAAAAGGCCAGTGAAACGTACGGCTGTACAAACCAGCAATCTAAGACAAATTATCATCAGCATTACTACTGTTCATGATACATATCGAAAACACTGAATTATTGTAGGAATTATAAGCAATAACAGTAACAAATGCAACATCTCTATTTTTATCCATTTGGTCTGATGAAGAGTATCATAGCCACGGGTTCAAGGTGTCTAGAATAAACAGCATCAAAACACATTCCTAATTTTCCCCCAAATGAACCTAAACGTTTTACGTTAACTAGCATTTTACAGTACATTACCGTAAACCTAAATAAAGCCGCAGTGGGATAAAGTTTTGTGTATTAATCCTATGTGATCCCTCGCTGTTTTATTGTCTCTGTTTCGGTGCTCCCACATTCTAACTTTAGACCAACTTTTCCCTAATACAGCCTCGAACTTTGAAATTGTGGATGTCAGCAATATATTTTTCTAAAGCTCTTTGTTGGGAAACAGCTGCACCTGTGATGCAAGTCTCCGTGCTGGAGCTGCACACACACACACACACACACACACACACACACACATGCATTAAACACACCTTTGGCTCCACAGTGACTTCAGGTTCTGGCACGCTCCCTCGCATTACAGCTAATGACATTTCTGAAGGCCGACGACCTCCAAGACCATGCATTTAAAATGAACGCCTGCTCGCAGCGCCTCAGCACTCCTGACCGGCTAATCCACCCCCCCCCCTTTGTTCCCATGCCTCCGCTCTCCTCCATTTCCCTCTACATGCACAGGAGTCAGAGCCAACAAAGACCCAGAATCCACACACACACACACATAGCGTCCTCCAAACAGAGGCATAACAGCAGTACATTTGTCTTGTCTTTTCAATATCATGTTAGAAAAAGAAATAAAGGGTGTGACAATCCCGCTGTCTAAATTATAACAAAATGAAAGATTACATGCTGCAGATTTGTGACAGCCTTTGCATCAGGAGCGTGCTTATGATGTCCAAGCATGTTGGCAGATTACTATGTTTTGATGCATAGCCATACGGGCATAAAACCTAGTGTAGCTGTGTTTCAGATCTCTAACTCTATGGAGTATGTAACAGAATACACAATAATAATAGAACACACAATAACCCAGTAAGTGATTACAACTGGTAACAGTTATCTGCCAAGGCAAGTGAACACATTACTACTGTAGCAATCTTAGTGTTAAAATAAGTAGGCGTAGGCAGTAGATTGATTGTTGGAGGGGAGTGGTTAAGGGCCCTGGCTCCGCCCAAGCCGTCAGACTGACATCATCAGAGAAGGTCTGCCATTTAAGAGGGGAAGTACATTTTTGGATTTTGATGACGAGAGACATAGCACAAAATAATAATAATGTGCACAGATAAATCATTTATAATAAACGCTATAATATTGCATAAAAACAGTATATTTTGATTTTTTTTTTTTACCTTTATTTTGATAAAGCTTTAAGAGAATAATCCACTGCTGTTTGTGACAGACACGACCTATACCTCACGTCAAGTTTGGTTAGGAACACTTGGGTGGGCTATTACCTTCCACAGTAAGTGATCTGACTCACATGACCTAACAGGCACCAAAGCACCAAACGCGCTCTCCTCAGAAAAGTAGAAATATAATACCAGTAGGCTGTATAATTCACTTCACGTTTATCAACCCTGACTAGATAAATGATCTGATGCACAAAGTTCAACAGAGAAATAATACATGTTTTATTTATCCCTCTGTGTTCGAGGAAATCGGAGCTCAAATCTGAAAAGGAAACTGAAACTGTAGATTTTAAGTGTTCATCTTGGGTCGGCGAAGAACATTTAACATGACTGCACTTCCTCCAGCGTGCAGCTCAAACTTGTCGCTGTGAGTTGACATTTAGGCGGGAAGGAGAGGCAGGTAAGTGCTTGCTCATGAGGTCGGCCTTCTTTTCTGGTATAGAAATAGCCTGTGCTTATCAGCAATACGCCGACGCAGGTGCACAAACTTGCACGCCAATGTTTGCACACATATACACACACAGGCGTCTGAACACACAATTAGTCGTGTGAGCTTGCAAATTCACAAACACAGATAAGGTGTTTGAAAAACATACCGAAATTGACTCACTTTACAAGCCTGCCAGACTAGCAAAACACTGCTTTCTGAAAGGGACAGTTCGCCCAAAAATGAAAATGTCCACCTCATGTCATTCCAAACCTGTATGACTTTATTCTTTTTGTGGAACACAAAAGAAGATATTCTGAAAAATGTCTCAGTGGTTTTGTGTCCATACAGTGGAAGTCAATGGGTGCCATTGTTGTTTGGTTACCAACATACTTCAAAATATCTTCTTTTGTGAAGCAAAAGATGTAGCATATAAACAACCATAAAACATCCTGCAGTATCCCGGTCAAGACTCTCATGTGCCAAACGTAACAATTTTGATCTCTAAACCAGTAGCGTGACTCTTAAGCCATGCGTCCCAAGACGCCCCCATGCGCAGACTCTCCCCAGGTCTCCACACTGAAATGAGTGTGTGTGTGTGTGTGTGTGTGTGTGTGTTTCCTCCCCCTAACGCATTTGCAAGGGCCATTTCAGAGACATTAACTGGTCAGAACAGCAAAAACTGCAAAAAAGTCAACGTGGAACAAACTACAAAGAAATGACCATAAAAACACATGCTAATATCTTTTTCTAATTAGCCTGACTTCCTGTTGACTTATGAGAAAAGAAAAGGTAAACCTGGGACTAATCATTGATTTGTTTGTTCATCATGGCAACACGCTCCTTGCAAACCAACACAATTAACAAGACACAATAAAGAACAACCCTCGGGGAACATCATGGCTTCTGTACTGTTTTGAGCAGCGACTAGTTGCTTTAATTTGCATGTTGCGACAACATTGACGCACGACTGACGGCCAATGGCACGCAGGTTATGCAAGGACATGGTTTCCTGCGAACAAGTTATATATATATAGAACGGGGTGTAGATATTTGTTCCAATGATTATTATTATTGAAAGTTACATTAAAAAGTACAGAAGTTTCTAATGGCTCACCTGACATCAATATTATTGGTGTACAAATTCACTGTAAACACGAGATGTGATTCATCTGTACTTATGATTAGCATCTTCCATCATCAAGATATCAATCATCAAGTTTTATAATTGTCCTTTCATTGAAGACGTTCAGTAACAGATCCACACACTCTTCAGCCATAAAAACCCAGATTATGGCAATGCTCTGATTCGCACTGTCAACAGTTTGCGCAGCCGATGCTTTTGTGTGCATTTCCTGCCCGTTTAAGCAAACAGCTTGGACGCAAGCCTGAGCAGGTGTCTCCAAAACACGTCAACTCTATCAGGCTCCTCCATCTAAAGCCCAGCTTAACAGATCTCTGGCAGGCAAGGCGGCCTATTGCAGCACGCTCACACAAACACGTACAAACACTCACTTATCTCTACCTGCAGCTGAGGAAGCAAAATGCAGGGCTTCCAAAAGCCCCATATTCTCTCTCTCTCTCTCTCTCTGGTATGGGAGGCATGTGGTAATTACTGAGGCTGAAAGCTGACTAATGCACTTGCTCCATCTGGATCTACGCATGTGAGTGGTTACTGAATTCTTGGTCAATGTTTAAACCATGCAGAGCAAAACAAACAGGCCTACAGGTTTAGTGTCATTAAAAGGGAGGCAAACAACCTTTGTGCTTCAACATGTTGTTAACAATTTTAGAAGAACAGTTTGAATTAATAGGTACATTCCATACTAAAATGTACTATAGTACGACAGATGCACCCATAATTACTATAGTCATTGTCATAAATTAAAGTCCACTTCAACCATAAGTTCCAACCGACTTCGGTGTTTTGACAATTCACAGTAAAACACAGAAATGGGGCGTGGCTTGTTTTTCCACCGAGAATTAATTGGCTCTAAAAAGCAGGTGTTTCAACGCTTATAGCAGAATGTCCATTGGAGGAGTTCTGGCTCCGCCCAAGCTGTCAGAGTGACATCATCACAGTAGGTCTGCCATTCCAGTGGGAAAAAAATGTCAAATTTACACAATTTTGAACTGCGTGAAACTGTATCGCTGTTTACGTCTTAAGCCCTCAGAAGAAGACGAGTGTGGTTTTTGATTTGTTTTCCTTTTTTATCACCAAACAGTTTGAGGTCTGCTATTGTTCTTACAATTACTGCTCGTACAGAAAAAACAGCCCACAAATAGAAATATCGCTATAAAATCAAAATGAAACTCTCACTCGGCCGGTTTCCTTTAAGCTCAGAGGATGTCGTTCATCAACCCAGGTGGTTTATGGGTAAACAGGTACATCCTTTACTGTGACACTGATATTCAATACCGTCAAAGCGTCTCAAACTCCGGAGCCCATGTGATGTCTCCTGCAGCTCTGCTCTGGGTTTGAATTCCAAAACCTTTTGATTTGATTACACTGCCGTGAATCATCAGGGTTCCCCCTTGAACACAGCGTGAAAACCCCTGTGAACATCAGGACCTTCTGGATGCATCTACTCTGAAGCATTTGGCCAGGCTGATGGGTCTAAAGAACTTAACATCAACGCCTCCCCTGAGCGAATGAAAGTTCTAGAACAGCTCTGAGAGGGAATATGATCACATAAACCTCATCGCTTAATCGCTGCTTAAACAGAGACTGAAAGAGGGTTTCTCACCTGGTTCCAGTTTGATGACCTTGATGGCAGCCAGCTCTCCTGAAGTGACATTACGAGCCTGCAGGAGACAAACATCAGAACTTAATTAACACGTCTCGTGTTAATAATAAACTGTGATCACTGCTGAACGATTCCAGCAGTAATTACCTTATGCGATCAGTTCAGAATTAGCTTGAAAGTCATTACTATTGATTAACTATTTTTTTACAGTGTCATACAAGGCTTCAACTAAATGGTATATACATACATGCTGTGATAGGGCAATATATATTATAATTATTAACCGACAGTTATTTGCAATTAATTGCAGATACAGATAACCCCGCCCCCTGACTCATCTCATTGGCTGAGCTGATGCGGCTGTGTCAGGCTGCTTAAATAAACAGCGCGATGCTTTGTTAACACCACGGTGTCTGTACGCTTTTCAGTGTGTTCCAACTACAAATGCCTTACTTGTCTCTGCATATTACACAGGGATAAACATTAGCATTAAAAAATACATGTTTCTCCTTTAAACTGATTTACGTACATGTTGCTAATATTGATATAATTATAAGAAATAGAGCAACTGGCCATCCTTCTCTCCATACAGGTATTGTCAGTTGTCACTGAAAAGTCAATATTGGCTGATCACCACACACATAAAGTACACATTAGAACAGAGGTCTCCAACAAAGTCCACAGAGCTGCAGAATTTAGCTCCACCCCTGAAGCAGCTACTCAAGGTTAAATTCTGTGAATCTGTGGACCTCCAGGAATATGGCCGAGGACCCCTGACTCATAACCAAAAACTGGAATGGATGCTTAACGCATTCGCAGCGTGTCAACACAGGCTGTGAATTTATTTTCTTGCTGGTCAGTGATCACACAGCATGTTAATTTATCCGCCTTCTGAAAATCTGAACGTTTATGTGGACAGAATTACAAATATTTCATGATTCAGAAGAGATTTCATCACCTCCAAAGCAAAACAAAAACACCGACCGGTTAACCAACCAAGAGAGAAACAAACATAACAGACAACATCCACACAGATGGACGGACTGATTTTGCGCGGTGAAACACTGCTGTTCAGTTCCACCGCGACTTAATCAAGTTATGAAGAAAAAACATCAGACAAAATTAGCCCAGATTCAATTAAGACGTCATCATTAAATGGTCCAAGTTTTTCTTTTGGTTCTCCTAGCAACAGAGTGAGATCTGACAGCTAGGTCCACATCACCAAACATCAAACCAAGCTGTCTTAATTTAGTTTGTTTGGGCTGCCAAGAGTAGTTTGATGTTTTTAACCACGACGTGAGATAACACATTCGTACACGTGACATAAAACTTCATTCGGTATCAACATCATTCTCTATAACACTCGTCTGCTTCACTTGTAATTAAACTCATTTATTCCGGTTTAAACTGCAGCGGGCCGTCTGGAGGAGAGTCGACGTGGAATGAATTATAACACATGATCAAATCATCAGTCGCAATCTTTTCCTTAATGAAAAACAAGTCGGAAAACACGCGAGCGACTGAGAGCGGTACGTTCTTCAAGAAACGCGGCAAACCCAGGCGCAACTTATGCAGAGAAGTCAAAAGCAGTATAACTTTCCCGAGACCATCTGAGGATTCACTCTTGAGATGTTAAAAATGCTAGAACTCCAAAAAGCCGACGATTCTTCGGCATGTATGCAAAGTTTGTTTCAAAGCGCTTTGAAGGAAGTTCGCTTGATGAATCCTTTCAGCTCGGAGATATGAAGAGCTCAAATCGAACCTGCACTACAAACACACAGAGAGTTTGCTATGTCACATTGATATGTATGAGACGCATAAAATAATGGGTCATGTCAGCACGCCACATCAGATCCTGGCTTTGAATTAGCACTGCAAAAATAAAAGTGCTGTAAAGTACCGGTAAACGAATGCGCTAATGTTGTTACATATATATCGCAATAAGCTGGCGGTAGAAATGTTTGTTTATTCGATCAAAACTGAATTACTAGGCAAACAAAGTGTTTATCTGCCGTGTTATGAGTAAAAAGAAAAGCAAAAGGTTTGTTTATTTAAAGTTTGTCTGTATGGGAAAGGCATACAGATTAGTACAGATCAATAACTTCATCAAGCGTCCAGCCCCCGCGCTCGATATCTCGCCTTGCAATCAGGCGAATAATATTGTCTGGTTTGATTTAAAACAATGCGTTGTTGATTTATAATGAGTCTCTGCCACTGGCCCAAACAAGGTAAAAGCCACGGATCACAGGAAACAACCAATGAAAGCAGCTTGTGATCTGTAAACTGTAAAAATATGTGCTGAAAAGTACAACCTCCTCATCAAGGTACTTTTATTCGGCCTGGCCAAGCCAGAAACAAAACACAGAGACAGTGTGAGAAACATAAAGACAAACCGTCTTTATTAATCTTTATTAGTCTATTATTAATACAAACGTACAGTCAAGAATAAGACTGTGTGGAACACTGATCTGTCATGTACTTGCTCAATAACTTTTTAAACTCATTTTTAACCCCAGATAAGTACAGATTGCAGCTTTAACTGCAGCGCGCACACACACACACACACACACAGCAGTTGCGGAAGTAAATTAGGAATGCAGACCTGCTTGCTGCTGTGTAACCCTTCGTCTTTCCACATGTGTCCGCCTGCCCTTTTCCCCCAGCAGCGCAGGAGCGCAGAGCAACAGCCGAGCGCGCCACCTGCGCAGGTGAGGCACGCAGTGGGGCAGCGAGCGTCTGCCGTGTCGGGTAATTACTGAGACGGGGATAAATCACTGCAAGCTTGGCCCCCAACCAGCCGAATCTAGGCCAATGATTTTCTGCACTGCCTAGCAAATTTGATGCCTTGTATTAAAAATTTACCGAGCCGATGCGGTACTGACCTCCGATAACAACTTGCTTTCCTCTCTAATGTCTTTTCTGCACGGTTGTTATCAAACAATTCATCCGATTCATTATTCATGCTGTATAACATGTATTGAATGCATTACGCGTCATGAATTCTAGTGCGTGCAGGCAGGAGCGTGTCCGAGCCTGTTGTATGAAACTACAGTACAAATACGACTATGACATGTTTAGAGTCTCCAATCAACACTAAAAAGTAGGCAAAATCACACTATTCAAAGTGTCTATGTAATCCAGTTCGATGTGAACTTCGAGAAGGTGTGAAGGCATGAAGCTCATGAGACTAAGAAAGGGTGTTGACATTTATTTCCAGCAAGAAGTGATGAAAAAACGTCTGTGAAGGTCTGCGTTGACCTCAGCTTTTGAGAGAGTCCTGTGAGATGTTTTGAGTCGTCTTGTGAGAAGCTAACGGCTTGCTCTGACTAATGAATTCTGGTTGGTTTTCTTGACATGCGTAAACTGAGGGTCTGACCCCCTCTGAACAGACGGTCTGTAAAAATACGGGGCAAAATTTAGGATGAAAACCTCTCAGCACACAATCAAAAGTGCCTGAGGAACTAGGAAGGAGACATCTAAATCCTTACAGCAGTGCGCAATCATAAAACATTATGTTGGCTCACTGTATAGCCATCTGTGTGACGTGCTGTTGATTATCACGGAAAATAGCGCTTAAATTGTATTTAACCTGGAATAATCCGTACAAAAATAAACAGGCCAAATCAATACAGAATTGTTTAATTTAGATACTGTAGACTGTTAGCCTTTGTGGTTCAATACATTTCTATTTCATAATCAATGTTTAAATCAATAAGACTGTTCCAGTTAAAGGTGGGGTAGGCAATTTTGAAGAGGGTAATAATAGCAAGCTAGCTTTGAAAGCATGAGATCCCGCCCTCCCCAAAGGCGCTCTCCAAAGCCACGCCTCCTCCAAAACACATGAACACATACGTAGTCTGACAGGCAAGTAGGACATCCTATCATTGCATACGGACTGAATGCAATGATTGGACAAACATATTAAGGTCCTGTGCCCTCCACAGAAGATTTACTTACAACTAGCATAACAAAAAATGTTTAATTGAAGGTATGTAATATATCTGAGCATATTTGGCAGGACTGTTGAAAGTCAGGGGCTGTGAGTGTGTCTCAAAGCTGGCTGTTACCAAACTCTGAAGCCTGATAGTGTTACAGGATGGAGCTGGGCCAAGTTGTTAAAACAGGTAAATAATTAATGACCATTTTTTCCCGACAAAGTCAATTCAGAAATGCCCTCATATCAGCAGCACTGCAGGGCTACATGCGTAGCAAATCATGAAAATTACACCATCTTAAATTTCATCCTGTTAGAATGTTTTCACAAATGCACAATACGGGCCACTCGAAACCCAGAACCATATTCCTTGCTAATCTGTGTGATTCAAGTTGACAATTCCAGTTAGGAATATCGGAAGGAACGTTTATCCGTCTTGAGAGCACTGCGAGATTTCCGTCATGTGAAAAGTGAAGATTAACCTAATAACTCCTAACTCTCTGGTTTTAATCTCCATGAAACCCTACAGCCAGGTCAAACTGAGGCTTGCGGGAAATATATCCTGTGTAAATATATATATATACACACTCTTTGCCCTTTGAAACTGCAATTTTAAACATATACGACCAGATCTTACTGTCTCATGTAGGTGCAACAATATTACACTGATCTAATACTAAAAGTGCAAGTGAAAAACTGAAACCAAATCTCGTGAGGGAAAAATAAACAGATTTAGTTTTGCTGACATGAATTAACGTCTCCCTTTTGCTTGTATTCTGCCCCGCGGAGAGCGAGAGCTACTGTTGAGACTGACCTGGCCCTTCCAACAAACTCACGCAGTGAAAAGCCAAACTTCCTGCAGGAGAAAGAAATCTGTGCCGTAAAGGAGGCCAGGAAAGTAACAGCAACACACAGAAACGTTCTCTGTTCCTCGCAAACACACGCACAAGGAGTGTTGGGTTGAAGGTTTGCTTACACAACTGTCTTTCCACAGCAACCTGCTAAAGCAGAAGCAATGCATTATGTCTTAACCAGAAAAACAACTCGCGGAGCACCACAATGCGTCAGACTTGCACTCTACCCGCGAATTTCTCGCCACCCTTTTCCAACCACAATCATATTTTATATTTTCAGGCACTGCGTGAAATTATTTCTTCAACTGTAAATGAAAAAAACGAAATCAATACAAAACCGCAATCTGAATGGAGAGAAGCCACAGAACTATCAAAACAGATCTACCAACGTCTGACACAAAGCCAATAGAAGCTGATCAGACAGGGTAATTAGTCATATCTTCACTCTGTGCAGTCGGCTGTTTTTGTTCGAAGCTTATTGTCTTGGATCAGTCGATACTTTACATCTCTGTTTGCTTTCAGACCTTTTAAAACCCGTCAGAAACACGCTGGTGTAAGATTTATTTCCAACTGTGCAGAAAAACAAGCAGAAGCAGTAGACAAACAAACACTATGAAGCACTTGTTGCAAATCGCATTGTGTTTAAATCAGCTAACAGTCTTATGCCTGTCGGTTATGATAAATGTGATTCAGGTTTTAACAGTATAGATAATTTACATTTGTGGTGAAATGCTTTGTTACAGTTTTACATAAATTAAACAATTTCATGTAAAACTATTTGTCATCAAAATAAGTTTTAAAACTTAAACTTATTAATATGTCACTAATTTGTCCCATAAAACATGCGATCAATTAACAAATGAAGTGAAAAACGTTCCAAAATCATTACCACACAAATTCAGCTTGCAACCTTTTTTACATAAAATGCTGCAGACTTCATTATCAAATCTACTCAAATATATGAATTACATGTATGCTAATTAAATATATTAATTACACTAAGATCAATTAATCATTCAGTACTTTCAGCTTTTTTAATGCTTGATTCCTAAACTCATTTGGTCTTTCCCAGCTTTAAATATTTAGTCACAGGACTAAATATTTACACAAAACAACACTGTTAATAACTGCATATCTGCAGCTGTACCGCATTCATCTCTGTTAAACCAGACAGTAGCTAACATAATCTGTTATCTGAAGACCATTCAAGCAGAATACACAAACTTCTGCTTATCCTTCCTATAATCCCATTACACACTGTCAGATACAACAGTTTGGGTGCTTCAAAACTAACATATGGCTGATAAAGACAGAATCAATGAAGACTAAATCAAATACATTGTCTACATGTCTATACATATCTGTCCATCCTTTCTCCCCACGTTGCCTCTGCAGGGCAACACAATAAACCCTAAATAGACGGCCAGCCCGGGCCATATGACCAACTTTGATCACGTGACCCCTGATTGACAGAGGACAGTCTCTAAGATAAAGCTGCGGATTATCAGGGCATTCCGCACTCCTTGTAGACACCTTCCAAGTGAACCACACCAAAGACAACAACATCCCCGAACAACTGGCCAGCTGTCGCGACACCTTGCCGTTTCCATGACAACACCAAACTTGCGGTGACATCACACGGCCTTCCTCAAAATCGTTGTCCCGTCTTGCGCAACTGAACAAGTTCACTTGAAGTGAAGCTTGGGGCCTTGTGTATCCCAGTGCAAACACATGTAAACAAGGGCTGTGTGTTGAAGACACTTCATATCGGCGTGTTTACAGACTGACTGCGACAGCTCAGTGTTGATGCTTGTGTTTCTTAATGATCTGCTGGTTCGGGCTAAAGCGATGGCTGTCCCGGTCCAGTTCAGAGAGGAACAAGCTGTACAACTGCACATCTAAATACTGAACGCATCATACGGGCTTTTAATTTATCTTACGGGCTGTCCGGACAAAAACGCCTCGATGGGTTAAAACACATTTTTACCTTGTAGACATCTCCGTAGGTCCCGCTGCCTATCCTCTGGATCAACTCAAAATCGTCTTGCGGATTTCGCCTGGATAGATCGAAACTGGAGTTCATCGTGGGGACTCCGGCCTCTGGCTGTCAGCGTTGGGTTTGCTCGGGGTCCTGACACGGACGGACTGGGATGAACTGGGGGAAAAAATAATAAACATACGGCGTCAGAAGGAAATCTCAGTCTCTGTTCTTCACTGTAACTTTAACATGGCTTCCCGTGAGCTCCAGGGCGCATGCGTGACGCTGGTAGCACGGAGAATGCCTGGAATGGGAGGATGAGGAGGGTTGGGTTGGATCAGATGACCAGACGCCACAGCTAACAGGGAACGTTCTCAGAACGTTGGCTAACGTTCTCCAAAACGTATCAGTAAGAATTTTAGGTTGTAAGAATGTTTCCCTAACGTTTCCATTAAGTAACAACAACGTTAATATTGTATTATAAATTTTCTAGGAACGTCCAAAACGTCCAGTTTTTAGACATTGTATTAACGTTATTGTTTGGTTCTAGTAACGTTATTCAAATATTTTTATTCTGTAACATTTTTTAAATGTTCCACTAACAACTTAACAATAACGTTTTAATATTCAGTACGTGATGAATATTGTTAATAAAAGTTGTAATAACATTATTACACGTTTCTGACGTGTAATAAGTTGAGAGAACCTTTGGAGAACGTAAGCCAACGTTCTGAGAACGTTCCCTGTTAGCTGGGTTCTCCCTCTGTCCTCTTTGACTCCGTCCAGACAGGACTGTGATTCAACGATGTTTATTAGCACAGAGGGGAATGTGCCAAGAGCGAGCTTCCCAACGCATTTGTACTTACATCATGTGAATGTTATGGAGGTTTTATGAGGCGTGATTATTGAGTCTAATGTATCTCTCAGATGCCAGGCACAGATCCAGGCTGCAGTTTATTGACTGCTTCTTAAAGCATGCGCTGGCACAGTTCAAAATGTCTGCATGGCTGCAGTTATCACACAACCGACGCACATACAGTCGCTCCGCAGAGGGATCATTTCCTGGGTGATCTGAATGTATTTCGCACGCATTATTCAAATGTTATCATAATTAACCATTCTCTTTCAACATGTATGTTTATATGTACCTCAAATGCATGTTTACTTAACCGAGTGGTACAAATCTGTACCCAAAAGTCAGCAAAATCTGAGCAAAACCTCCTTTAGGGACGTCCCCCTTTTTAAAAACGATATAAAATTATAGTTTTTAAAAAAAAAAGTATTTTAAAAATGGTTAAAATGTTGTAAAATGACGAGAGTTTTCTGTTGGCTGGGGCTGTGGGCTGGGGTTAGGTTATATTGTTTATAACTAGTTGTATAACTAGTGTATAAAAGCAATAAGTAAAGTAAGTAAACGTGTGTGACTGCCTCCCTGTTTATCACAGCCCTCTGCTGCATTGATTTTGGCTGAACTGTATAGTGATCATCACTATCATCATCATCATAACATTTCAGTGGCGCGCTCGCAGGAAGCCGCCTCGCGCCTGTCTCCTTGACACACCCTTCGCTATTGTTGGCACGGTGCGCGTGCGACAACCTGGACGTTGCCACACGCGCGTGCAGTTGCACGGTGCGATCTTGCTCTCGTTGCATCGTCTTCGGTCAAAGAGAACGGAAAAGGGGAAAGAAGGAGCGCTGGCATTGCGGAGAAAGCCAGACGCACCGATCGGAGTGCAGGTAAACACGCACTCACGCCCATCGCGCATCCCTGAATAGACGCGCGCAGTACCGCACACAGGCAAAACTCCGCGTATCCACCTGTATTCACACGTACCGCTGTGGATAAATGACTGATCGCCGTTCAAAGCGGTGCATTGCCCCGGGTAAATAAGTAAGGAAGGCAAGGAAAGTATGCTTCGTGCAAGAGATGACCGGTGCTGAGTGAGCTGAGCGGCTGGTTTTTGCGCGGATGTTGGAAGCATGGAGAAACGGGCTCTCGTAACGGCTATCAGCTTGTCCATGAGCCTGCTTGCGCTCATGCTGCTGGTCACGGCGATTTTTACCGACCACTGGTACGAAACCGACACCAGGAGACACAAGGAGAACTGCGACCAATACGGGTCCGAGTCCAACGACCAGAAGAACAGAGAGATGCCCATCTATCACCTGCCGTTAGTGGACAGCGGGAATGCGAAGCGCAACCTGGCTCTCATGAAGCCCATTCATGTAGGGAGTCGAGAAGAGGAACTGTTGGAGAACTGGAGGGCGATTTTGGGAATGGGCATCCTGGAGACCGAGTGCGGGCGCCCGCTCTTCTCCACATACTCTGGACTTTGGAGGAAATGCTACTTCCAGGGAATGGACAGGGATATAGACAAACTCATTTTGAAGGGTAAGATGTGAGGGAGAAAAATGCGTTTCGTCGCCAAGAGAACCACAAAAAACTAAATGTTTCGTTAGTTCTGGCTGTTTGACAGATCCGCTATACTGTAAGCGGGCCGGCGTTGGGTTTGTGGGTGTTTATGGTGGTCTGCATGATGTATTGCGTCAAAACATAGGGGAGTGAGGCTGAATATTTAGCTTATGCAGACTCGTTTCCTGGAAGAAATATCGATTTAATCCTTTTTGTACTGACACGTCTCCGAACTTAAGGTTAATGGGCTTTTTGCTGACACTATAGTGCTTGTCTAATATTTTTGCTCTCTCTCTCTCTTGACCTGTTTATTTTACTGCTCGAGCACTTTCTGTCAGTCAGTGTCAGGCATGATAGATATTAAAACAATTTTAGGCTGCAAGAACGTTTCCCTAACGTTTCCATTAAGTAACAAAAACATTAAGAGCATTACATTGAAAGTTCTAGGAATGTTCCAAACGTCCAGTTTTTAGACGCTGTATTTACGTTACAGTTTGATTATAAGAACGTTATTCATACTTTTTAAGTTTGTAACGTTTTTAAAACGTTCCACTAACAACTCAAGAATAACGTTTTTGATATACATGATATGTAATGTTAAAAAGTGTTTAATTAATGTTACTGCAGCTGACCTTTAAGAGAACTTATAGAGAACATTATTCAACGCTTTGAGAACGTTTCATGTTAGCTCGGTTGCTTCTTCACTTCCAACATGTAACAGCTGTTACTTAAAAGTTTCCTTTGCATAAAAAAAGTCTCAAGGTGAAAACAGACGGAGGGAATGAGTGATGATTCATAGTCAATACAGATTACTGAGGTCTGATCCTGTCAGGAATAAAACAGAAGCTGGATGCTACCTTACATCTAAATCAAGCCTAAAGTCACACAGATCACTTGACCTTCAGAACACCGCCTTTGATTTCTGACACATCTATTACCATGAGACCCTGAACCAGCCCATAAAAGACCAGAGGCTCTCCAAAGAGCTTCTTATTATCTGATATGGAATCCATGGCAACCCCACAGATGGAAATTCTGTTTAATTTTATATTTATGGGTAATCTGATTAATATACACTGATTATTATATTACTGATTAGTGTTTTTACAAGTTAAAGCACATTGTTATACTTACTGTACTTCAGTATCTCACCAGATATCTCCCAATCAACAAGTCACTGTATAAAGATGGTAGTTTGTCTATTTATAAGTAACGTTAAGAACAATTTTTAAAATACTTGACTGAGCAAGTGGTGGAAAATGAATTGGCTCAAAGGTTTGAGAACACTCATTTTGCGACTCAATAAAACGCATGACTGAATCTTAGTTATCGCTGTGAGAAAGCGTATTCATTGAAGTCATTATTTCTAAAGCAGACAGTCGGCTATATTCACAATTTTCTTGGGAAGTGACATCTTCCAGAATGACTGAGGCGGCACTGACCCCCCTCACCCCCACAAAACAGACCCGCTCTGTGTTCGTATCTCCGGCTTGCTGCATTTTTACTGCAGTCCCATCGCAGCTCTCAGAAGTAGCTCGCAACACCAGCCAAATCTGTGTGGTGTGAACCTGGGCAGAAATAATAGCAGAAGGTCACTCTGTCGGGAGGGCTGGAACTCCAGCAGGATTTGGCTCTTTACTTGTGCTCGGCCCAGTGATGGAGCATCCAGGGACAGACAAACAAAACAAACAAACAGAGTAACAGAGGGAAGTGTGTGTGTGTTAACAACAGCAACAGACATAAATGTTGCAAAAGTTAGAAAAAGTGTTTTTATAAAAAGCAAGCTTGCATGTCCAACTAACAGGGAATGTTGGCTAACGTTCTGTGAAGCTCTTTCAAAGTTTTCGAAAAGCATTCCCGTAGTAACGTTAGCAGAATGTTTCTTAACGTTATATATATCATACATATCAAAAATGTTATGCTTCAGTTGCTAGTGCAATGTTTTAAAAATGTTACAGAATTTAAAAGGTTTGAATAACATTATTACAACCAAGCAGTAACGTTAATACAATGTCCATAAAACTGGACATTTTGAACGTTTTTGTTACTTAATGGAAACATTAGGGAAACGTTCTTAAACCCTAAACTCCTAAGCTGGGGTAACAGAGAGAAATGTGTGCGTTAACAGTAACAGAGAAGTGCAGAGACATACATACTGCTAAAGCAAGACACATAAAAGTGTTTTCATAAAAAGCAAACATGCATGTTCCTGCAGTAAGCGCATGGAGTGGTTTGTTATGAGCATCTTAGTGTGTAATTCAGCACTCCATCAACCTGCGTCACGTTGCAGAAGATCTGGGAGGGTAAGCAGGGAACTGTTTGCATCAGTCTTTTGGTCAGGCCTGTTAAATGCATCTGATCCGTGTGCAGGTATTGCGGAGCGATGCACATCTGTGAAGTATCATTTCTCCCAACCCATCAGACTCAGGAACATCCCTCTGAACCTGACGAGGACCATCCAGCAGGACGAGTGGCACCTCTTACGTAAGTCTCCCAACGCTTCCTCAACGCTCCCCATACGCCTTGAATATCAAGCAGCGCATGCGAGCTGGACTCAAATGTGCTGTGCATAGAAACTGTGAAGTTTAATACAAGTACAGATGGCTGATGGGAAAGATTCCCAATCATGTTTAGTTCCAAACTCAAAGCAGCCTGTGGTATTATTATGGGTGTGAATATTAGCTGTGATGATGATTTGATTTAAGATTATGATTCTTCACACACACACACACACACACACACACCCACACCCACACACACACACACACACACACATATGCTCTGAATTGGGTGAATATTTATACATAAAGCTCTGTAAGTAATGTTATAATTTTTCATTTTTATGCATTTTTATACTCTATATACTTTTTATACTATATATTAATTGCAGCTTCAAGAATTACACGTTTATTCGCGTGTTTTACCAAATTAATTGGTAAATGCTTACATTATAAATTACAGTTTGAGTTTTTTGTCTGTCGGTTTTGAGGCAACTGTGCTCATCGAAGTTAAAACAAGTTGTTGCTGGCAAGCACATTTCAAATTTACAGTCTCAAACTCGAACCAACTATATTGATGACTCATCTGGCACTCAGAGGTGTAGCCAAATTTTTGTCCAGTAATCCGCTCTTTGCATTTACATTTATGCATTTGGCAGACGCTTTTATCCAAAGCGACTTACATTGCATTATACTATACATTGTTTCTGATGCAAAGTATGTGTAATCCCTGGGATCGAACCCATAACCTTGGCGTTGTTAACACCATGCTCTAACCACTGAGTTTAAAATGCTCACATGTCCATTCAATGAAGCGACTATGCTTGCCAAGCCATTTCATTGGGTTGCTTAAAACAGACATCTGTTTGAGTGCTATGTTATTGTCCATTCCACAGTGAGAGTACAGCTCATGAGTTTTGTGCTAATTATTACATATCCTGTCATGAATATGTAATCATAACCTTTTCTTGTGGCCCGCAGTACTGTTTTGTGTACACAGAGTTGTCACATGTAATTTTCTGTTGGAAGGAATCTTATTAGCTCTTGTGATGCTAGTTACTTTAGCAAGCCTTGAGGGAGCCTGGGTGTCTTAATTACATCCCTCATTAAAATTCCTCTAATTAGGTTTCTGTTTCTCCATGCATGTGCCCCAATCGAATTCTATACCTACAAATAAATGCAATAAATCAATAACTGCGATCAACGTGTGTCTGTATCTTCAGGATTTTGCATGGAGCCATAACCGTCACTATGAAATCAAAACATACTGTTCTTAATTTTTGTTAAATATGGTATAATTTAATAAAAAATGTTTAATAGTTTAATAAAAAATGATTTAGCCATGCACATTTTTTTAATTAATGTCCTCTCATAATCTTTAATCTAAAAAAAATCTAAAAAAAATCCCCCCTGAATCGGCTGACCTTGTCTGATGATGTCAGTCTGACGACTTGGGCGGGGCCAGAGCTGTTAACCACGCCCCTCTAATGGTCAATGGTTTGTTTTAAATCAGAACACTGCAGTAAAGTTGCTTGTAACATCCAGTTGACGTGGACTTTAAGAGCCTCTAACCAGTTATTCCGCACTTCGGGAAAAGTTCCTGAAGCTAAGGTGTTACCCGTAGCTGTGTAGCGTGAATTGCTGGCTAAGTGGGCGGTAGTCATGGAAACAGTGTGTTTTCTCTCTCCGATGCTCAGATCTGCGGCGCATCACGGCGGGGTTCTTGGGCATGGCGGCTGCAGTGATGCTGTGCGGTACCATTGTGGCAGCAGTGGGGTTTTTTTGGGAAGAGAGTCTCACTCAGCATGTGTCCGGGCTACTGTTCCTCATGGCAGGTACACGGCTCTGCCGAAATCACCAGTCTTATGTCATGCTTCCCAACTGATTTAGGGAAGAGTGTAACACACGCACATAATATATGTTCATATATGGATTTCACAAATAAAACATACATACAAAGTATACATAGCCTGTATTTCAAAGTACTGTAAACGTTTACTGTAAAATTAGACATGGATGTATAAAAATGTTCATATATGGCCACATATCAGATTTTCATATAAGATTCACACTTTCTGCCAGTTATATAGTTTTTGTGTATGAGGATTCTCTCTGTATGGAACATTTCACCCTATATGTTTTACTTTAGTCCTGTGTTGTTTATGTTACAGCTATGAATGACATCTCAAAACTGTATAGAAGGCTGAGAAATTTAATATATGTGTTCTATAAGTGCTCGTCTGATAAAACAAAGGCCAAAAAATTGCATAGACTTGCTAAACCTGAGCCGTATAGGGACACAAATATCTAAAGACCTTAGGTGGGCCAGTTGGCAACCACACAGAACAGCCTAGCAACCTCATAGCAACACTTAGGACATGCCCTATGAACCACCCCCAACACCCAAGCATTGCAACAATGAGTTTTTCCACAGCATGCTGCATGCTTTTATTGCGATTGATTTCGAATCGGTAACCCTCCAACCTCTTGTTCCCCACAGGAATCTTTTGCACAATCTCGCTGTGCACCTACGCAGCCAGCGTCTCGTACGACCTGTCCAGGAACCCTCCGTTCATCTACGGTCTGCCTGGTGACGTGGATCACAGTTACGGATGGTCCATCTACTGTGCGTGGGTCAGCCTGGGCCTAACAGTGGCGTCTGGCTGCGTCTGCACAACCCACCCCTTCCTGAGTCGTTCAAAGGCCCTTCGCTCCAAAACAGCCAGGGAATCATCCGTATGAGCGCCCCCTAGCAGCCCGGAGGACTCATAACATAAATCAGCATTTGACACTTTAGAAAAAGGATTAAAGTTCACTATTTCTTCAAGGAGTGTTTTAGTGGAAAACGACACTTCACGCTACAGAGCAGCGGTGAATGTGGATGTCTGGTACCTTTGTCGAGGTCTTCTGAGGTCCACTGATGTCCTGCAGAAGGAAAACCAAGACTGTTGCATTTCCTGCGCGTGTGTTTTATGCACAGTGACATCACTTGCCTACAAATCACACGCATACACAAACAAACACAAATATGCAGTACACGTGTGATTATACAGAAGAAAATCTTTGATCGATATGGCTGTGTGTGTTTGTTGGTTATTTCTGTTGTGATACACACTAAAGGATCTGAGCCACAATTTTTAATGCAGACCATTTAAAATTCACTTTGCCGTGATCATTGTCGGTATTATTAACTGCATGTCCCCCGTTTAGCCTCACGTTTTGGTTAATCGTTTCAAGCGTGACTTTCTCCACCATGAGCAAATGAACAATACAGACTGTTGGCTGATGAGCTGACATTTCAAACACAAATATCTAAAGGCTAAAAAAATCAATCAGGGACGTTTGTCAACCATTTCATCACATCAGACACATGCATAAAAAAGCTTGACTGCATATATATATATATATGTATATATGCATATATCACTGGGTAACAGCTGAAAATTGTGCATAAGGACTGAAAAATCAAAGAGAGGCGAGATGTTGGAGATGTAAGGCCTGGATATGCAAATTTGGGATTTGGGATTGGTCGGCATGTGTCTGAAGCTTCAAACCGTGAGCAGGGCTGTGGCTGGCAATGCAGTTTTAATATGAAGTTTTAAAGTTCTCTTCCACGAGCCTCTTCTGGTAAAAATGAATTAATATTAATGTGACAAGACTGCATTAACTGTTGGGTATTGTTTTTCAAACTGAGCCAAAACAGTATCGTGTCCCTGAATCAGTTCAGTTCGCCTCGAAACCTCCATTGTGTTCTTGAAAGTGTAAATCAAATATTATAATGATGAAATAAAAGGATGTATGAAGGTTTTTTGTGAGTTATAGTGTTTTGTTTATTAGATCTGTTACTATATCTGCAGCTACACCTGTCAGACATATGGCTGAACAATTACAGCAGCGCAAGGCAGTTTTCTGCTGCGTTGAGAAAACTATCTCACACAATATCATGAGTTCAGCCTTCATCGCACTGCTGTAGACTGTACTGTACGACTGAGGAAAAACAAACCTATAATTAAAACATACATTACCAGTCAAAAGTCTGGAATCACTTGCCTGAAATGTTACTTTTGATCTTAAAAGTCTTTCAGCCTTTCACAGCATTTTCTTAAATGTTTGAAATTAGTTTTGTAGACATAAATATAATTATGGCGACTTCAATTTCTGTCATTCGTTCTGTTTTGGAAATGGGTGACTGAGACTGAAGAATGACAAAATCAGCCAGTAAGAGTCCAGCACAGATGGGAACTGTTTAAAAATCATTTCAGAAAATGCCAAAATGCCATCAGAACATTTTTGCGAGTTTAGGCATTGTTATGGTTACATAAAATATGTTCAAATATAACGGTTTGATTTAGTTGACATTTTCTTTAGTCACAACATAATTCCTATAATAATTATACCTTTGTGTTATCTGATCAAATTAAAATAAAAAAAAGTTAATAAGTTAAAAGTTAAATATTTTGTGGCTAGAAATGTCTTTTTGCGAAACAGTGTGACAACAGTGCAAGAAAATGACAACAAGACTTAAATACTAGCAGATTTGTTTATATTTTTGTTTAAAAACAGGGTTATATAAATCCAAGACGTTCCACGACGCTGCCACTAGAGGGCGCCGTATTATCACCAATAAACTCAAACCCGTGCTTGTTCCATATTCATTTGGTTTGGACTTCAGTGAGACTTATGAAAGCATGTACAATATTTCTCATTATAGGTTTATTTTGTTGTCTTGGGGAAGGGAGGGTCATACACGGCGGTAACAAATTGTGCATTATCCTCTTGTCGATTATACCAGATAAAACTCGATGCCATGCTTTCAGTCATCAATATAAAAAAAATCTAAATCAAATTAAAGATTTTACAGAGTGAAGATAACGATGAACTCTTAGTTATCTTCTCAACAATTCTTGTCTTTGTTTTAAACATAGAGAACTGAGACAGACGTCCAGTATGATTTAATCGTACTAAAACTACCTGTAGGTACCTGTAGAGGGCATCATTAACAGGAGACATACCAGAGTCTCAAAATAAAACATACAGCTCAGGACACGCACAACATATATAATACACTTAATACAGCCTCTGATTTTCCTCAGTTATGGGCTCCTAATGGAAATCTTTTGTCCGACAAGTGCTAAAGAAGGAACAAACGTAGAACTGATGTATGACAGCCTGAAAACAAACATGGTACTGTGTATATCCCAAACAACATCTTTAAAGTTCGTCAAAGCGTATAATACTTATCAAATGCACACGTTTATGCTTTAAAACATGTCAAATATGTCTCGTACACCATTCGTAGGTAAAAACACCCGTTTGTTGGTTAATAAACCGGGAGATTTTCTCAAAGTCTTTATCACAGAAATGTCTTTACCACAGATTTTAAGTTCGTTTACACAAACCTAAAAAATCTGCTTATTGAACCTTTTTCCCCGCAGTATGTTACAAGTATATAAATGAGATTCAATTTGACATCTGATCTTTAAAAGCTTTCTTTGACTGAAGGATCCGGAATAACAAAAAGGCCCAGCTAACAATTTTATGTTGTAAGAACGTTTCACTAATTTTTACATTCAGTAACAAACAAATTTTTTTATTTAACCATTTGTTCTCCATTTAATCTCATTCCTGTTGGGGAGATACACGTGTGATATTAACATGATCTGTTTTGTTACGAGCACATGCGATCAAGCAGACAAAACAAACACAGTAAAGCACAAGAGGGCATCTGCCATCCTCCACAGCTGCTTTGAGCTCCTCTTTCGAACCTTTGTCTTCGCCAGTTTACAATGGCTTGTCCATGACATCATCCCCTGATTGATTTAAAAGCCCATGATGATGCAGTAGGCCTCCATGGAGGAGAAGATGATGTACATCAGCCACAGACTGAAGAACAAAGTGGTGGTGAGGATTTTGGGAATCTGCGGTCCGCCCAGCTCCCCACCGATCTCCGGCCTGCGGCGGTACATGAGGACGCCGATGCAGATGAAGGCGAAAATGGTGAAAAGCGTGACGGAGAAAGCCAGCGTGCCGGGCTCCACGTGGAAGTGCTCGCCCTGCGTCTGGTGGAAGATGGCGGCGATGGACCAGGCCAGCCCGATGCCCAGGAAAACATTCACAGCGTTGCTGCCCGTCACGTTGCCGATGGAGGCATCTGCGTATTGATCCTGGGTGGCTGCCACTTTACTGGCGAATGTGTCTGGTTTGAAGGGTGAGTGAGAGAGACAGACACACAGAGAGAGAGAGAAAATATTTCCACCATGTAATGATTCCGTAAGCATCAATAAATAGGTGAATCTCATGACCTGTCAAGAGCATGTGTCATTGTAACCCAAAAATAAAAGAAAAAAAATTTGTTCTATCAGTTTTTAGAATTAAGTTGTTCTTTCAAATCCTAATAGTCTAAATTATATGAACAAAATAGATATATTAACCCAACTAACAAATTTCAGGTTTTGAGAACATTTTCTTAGCGTTTCCGTTAATACAACATAAAATGTTCCACTAACAAATAATATAATAAATAATAATATATAATTTTAATAAGACATTCTACTAATGTTACTGCAAGAACGTCTTTAATAACTTTGACAGAACTTAGCCAATGTTCTGAGATTGAACAATGTTCTGAGATTGATCAATGTTCTGAGATTGATCAATGTTCTGAGATTGAACAATGTTCTGAGATTGATCAATGTTCTGAGATTGATCAATGTTCTGAGATTGAACAATGTTCTGAGATTGATCAATGTTCTGAGATGTTCCCTCTAAACTGGGAAAGCATTTCTGTACCTGGCACAGAGGTTCCCAGCGCCACAAACACGACTGCTGTTACCGAGTCTTTCAGACCGATCGTGCAGCCAAAATGTGATGCCAGATCTCCAATGAAGGCCGTGAGAACGCCAATCATGATGATAGACACGATGAAACACGCCCAACCGTTCCAGTAATCAGTCGGGGGAACAAAAGCAAACAGAACCTTCCAGAATACAGTGAGGAAGTGCATGACATAGTCAAAGCAAGATGGCATCTTCTCCTCTCCACACTCTTCATCATCATCTTCACCTTAGGATGAGAAAGAGGAGAGCAGGGGAGAGGAGAAGAGATGAGAGGAGAAGAGAGAAGAGCAGAGAAGAGCAGGGGAGAGCAGAGAAGAGCAGGGGAGAGGAGATGAGAGCAGAGAACAGGAGATGAGAGCAGAGAAGAGAAGATGAGAGTAGGGAAGAGGATTCATTATGTCACAGCTCAGAGACTCTGTAAATCATTTTATAAAGAACTGAATCTGTTCACGGTTCATCTAACAGCAACAGCTACATTTGTGCTTTAATATGATAATAAAGACTTTTAAGAGCCACTGTGTGTTCAACAGGAAAAAGACATTCAGTCATTTACAGTAAAAGTGTCATTTTTGTACAGCAGGGGAAGACAGTCGTCCACCCAGCTAACAAATTATAATAACAAATTGTTGTTTGGGTTGTTTCCGTAAAATTTCCATTAAGTAACAAAAAAAACTTTTTTAAAAGTTACAAACACTATTTTGAAAGTTTTAGGAACATTCCAGGTTTTTTAGATGTTGTGTTAACATTATTTTTTGGTTATAAGATCAACATTTAAAATTTTTTTAATTCTGTAACATACATAAAATGTGCTGCTACTTAAGAATAACGTTTTGATATATATATAAAATGTAACATTACAATAATGTTCTACTGAGGTCACTGCAAGAATGAGCAATTTTAAGAGAACTTTAGAGAACGTTAGCCAACATTCTGAGAACGTTATACATTGCATGATGTGTAATTACGATAACTATTCCCCAGGAATTTTATCAGCTGCACTAACAAGTTCTGTGAGATCAGTCAAGCCTGCCGGAGGGAGAGTTTGTGTATCAGACGTTACGCATGTGCGTGTCAGAATAGATCAAGAGTCGTGGAGCTCTGCCTCTACACATTCCTAAAAAAAATGACATTCTGTGCTACATGAACAAAAATTTTTTAAAAATGTGTGTACAAAGAGCAAAAAACAAGCAAACAGAAAGTAAAAGGACGCAACATTTTAGAGCAGGGATTGGGGCTTGTGTTTGACCATGTTTTTCATATGGTGAGTAATTCTGGTTAAAAATGAACTAATAAAAACATAAATCAAGAAGCTGCACATAATTACATTGGACTGCGTTTGCCACTCACTTTACTTGTGACATAATACTCAGTGAAACATGATAAGTGTAAGGCAGGACTTAATGTTATTCACTGAACAGTGATTGGATAGTAAAACGACTCTATTTAACAGGTGGTTGGATAAGAAGGCTTGAAAAATAAGAGGGCTTAGTGATGTCATCTAAAAAAGGCGGAGCAAGTCAGTTTAGCTGGAGCTGTTTCCTCAGAGTAGGAAAGCAAATTGTAACTATTTTCCCAGCTAACAGAGAAGGTTCTCAGAGCATTGGGTAACGTTCTCTCAAAGTTCTCTCAGTTATTAAAAAAGCTCTTGCAGTAAAGTTAGTAGAACATTTCTTAGTAGAACATTTCTTTCTAACGTTATATATATTATCAATTTATTCTTCAGTGGTAATTGGAACGTTAAAATAAAACTTAACCAACTAGTGAACTAGCTGTGATGTCTTGGTTACAGCTCATCTTAGATCTAGTATGCAGGGGGTCGTGTAGTGTGTTTGTCATCATGCAGTGGATTTCTCAGGCACCTACCTGAACTGACAGTGATGGCTTCCACAAACTGATCCCTCCAACTGTTGGTTCCCACCAAAAGGGCCAGGTTGGTTTTCTTTATGAGTTTGTCAACTGTGCTCTGTGGAAAGAGGTCAATCAAGAGGTCAAATCATTACACCAAAGTAATTACTTGTTATTTCATTAAAAAATAATTCTGTAGTAAAATTCTGTAGTAAAACAGTAATTCAAAGTAATTCTGTTATAATTTCCCTCATGTCATTTCAAACTTGTTTGACTTTGCACATGGTGTTTTGGTTATGGTTACATTTTTGGTTAAATTCTTTGATAAACAACAAATTTTGATTTGTTATTTGGATTTTTTGAAAGCTATCGAATGGTCTGAAAAATACGGCACATGAGTCGCGTGGATTTCTTTTATGGTGTTTTTGCGTCGATAAGTATCTCGCGGTGGTTTGTTGTGAAGGTGTTGGTGGACAGCAGCTGTGTGAGTGTCTGCTGTATGTGAGGGGCAATGAAAGATTGAACAGTCTCCTGCTGGGACTTAACAGGGCATGACACTGTCTCTCATCTCCAGATGCTGTGTCTGTCTCTATTTAAGCTTTAAGGGTTCGAAACCCTCAATGATGCTTAAAATATCATCACATAAACTGAAGATAAAGCCTGTTTGGATGGATTTGAGTGTCTGGACTGAGCATGAATGCGACTCTGATGGCAGATGGAGCAGAAGGTACCTTAAACTCATAGGACTCTTCGATGATTACTTCGAGTTTCACGTTGTCGCCCAGCGTCGGGCGGCCCATCTCGGCGATACGCCTCTCATCCTTCTCTTTTGTAGTCAAAGTCTCCTCCTCGCCCTCCTCTAAGAAAGAGATGAACCAGAAATGAGAGAGAATAGACATTTACTGGAGATTAAAGAAGAACGTAGGAGGTACAGTGAGTGACAAGAAGTTTCATAACGTTCATGAACAGAACTGAAAACTCTCCCACGTGTCCGCTCCTTATGGGAGTGCACTTAACCATGACCCGAAGACAAAGGTCTGTAGGATTACATCATTTTAGGGTTTAATTAAAGCTTAACATGTTTTTATTGTGAGTTATGTTATGAATCTATATGACAAAGAAATGCTGTCAGTCTGGATTTGTTTAACGTCTAAAAACAGTGGGGTGTGGCCCTTTCAACGGTCTAAAATCGTTACTACTTTGCACAAAAATTAAAAATTCCTACACCTCTGTGTAGTTCCAACCCTGTTTTAATCTCTTCATAAAAAAAAACGAAAATCACAGGCGGAATGTTCTTAAAATGACGGAAATTTAAATCTGTAATCTGTGACTTTTGCCTCACTATCGCCATCTCTGTTTGAGACATTAAATGCCGGGTTACTTTACGTACATGTAGTAAAATTAAATGAAACTAAGGGAAATCGGACCCAACTGCTCAACTTATAAATCATTATTATAAACTTACAGTTGTCAATCAGAATAAGGTAAGGAGAGGAAAACTACTTTCCTAATTCTTAAATGGTGCTTTGTGTCATTTTTGGAGCTCGGTAGTAAAAATAAGCACTTATTTTCCTTCTGTAGAAAACAAACTCTGACAATCTGATGCAACATCTCGGTTGTGTTTCATGAAAAGACAAAATAACATCGAGCTGGAATGATGTGAAGATGAGTGAATGACGTGTAAAGCATTTCAGGGTGAACTTTACCAAGCACATAAATGTCTGTTATTAAAGAACAATCTTTGTGTATGTACATTTAGCATTAAACACCGTTTCATACCTGAGAAGAAATACTGTAACTGTCTTGTGTGGTACACTAATAAGAGAATTATGCAGCGGATGGACTCTGACATCATCTCACAGTTACTATATGAAACAGGATGTTGAGTGAACTGGCTCAAACGTTCACACACTATATAAAAGCACACATTGACAGTGAAGTATGAAAAATGAAGGTGTTAATGAGGAAAAGAGAAAGGAAGGGATGAAGAGGAGGGCAGATCTATCTATCTATCCATCCATCTATGTATTCTAAACACTCAGCTAACAGGAAACGTTGGTTAACACTCTCTTAAAGTTCTCTCGATGTTATTAAAAGAGATGGTTTTTTTAACATTATGTATTACTGTCACATACATTATTCACCAGTTGTTAGTGGAACATTTGGAATTGTTACAGAATTAAAAACGTTCAAACATTCCTATAACAACCGGAACAGAAATCCACACGGAGGCGGCCACAGTATTCCCAAAATCAAACTAGAGATGACTGTGCGCACATTCAGTTTACTAAGATTGGGTATTTATAAGCGTGCCTTCCTTTAATTAAAACAATCACACACGTCCCCTTTAATTAAGATCCAGTTGAGCAAAAGGATGAACAGGAAACAAAGAGAGGGTGTGTGTGAGATCGACAGGATTAAACAAACACACGTACTGAACTTTTGGTCTAGAAGACCTTTCGTATGAACACACCCTCACCATGTATATCATTCTTCTGACTGGTGTATGCTAACTATAGCTCCTGTTCACTCAGTGATGACATTTTTCCACAACAAACACTCCTTCACCACAGTATCTCAGATTGTTCAGAGTGACAAGAGTATCTGAAGAGTCATTGTGCATGCTGTTACAGTTAAGTGAGTATGACAAACACGCTGACACGTCAACATAAGAGAGACTAGCTGGCAATTCTCAGTTAGTAACCAGCCTTTAGGAATAATGCAGATGAGGGTTCCTCATAATATGACATTGGGTTGTGCCGGTTTTATGTCTTTTTGAAGCATTTCAAAAGAAAACAATCAGTAAGGGCACACCGACAGCTCATTCATCATAGTATTAAACGTATTAAACATACAAATATAGTGTTGGAGAACCAGTTATACTTGAAAATGTTACAATTCCGTACACAGGGAAGTTAGTGTAGTTACGTTAGTTGACTAACGTTCTCTGTTCGTTCATAGCTCATAGTTCGTAGTTCTCTGTTCAAAATAACATTCACGTTTTTGTAACTTAATGGAAACATTAGGGAAATGTTCTTACAACCATCGATTGTTAGCTGGGCTAGTATTTATCAAACATTCTGTGTACATTCTGTTGTGAGGAATACTGAATAAAACAGAAAACTAGACCAAATTAGACCCTTATGATGTGTTTCGGGTGCTAATTCACACAAAGCGGTTACTTCATACAGTGGGGCTAACAAATGAAGCTAAGCAGTTACCAAACACACCCAATGTTTTCATCCAGATGAAAAGTGAAATTTAATCTCTTACCATAAAGCTGCTTATCTATTAAAGAAAAGATTATGACAGGAAACTGAAAATTCATTCACTCTGTTAGCGAAGCAGGTTAGCTTAAGTAACTGCTGGCATTAGCTAAGCAATTCTAGTGAAGTATTACCGTACCTGTCTTCACAAATCCACCTGTAATCATAAAAACAGTAACAGTAACTCCCCAGTTTCAAGTTTTGAGAGGAATTACATGAAAAGACACAATGTTGGTATAGAATTATATAAACGCTTAAAAGATTGTTAAGTCGCTTTGGATAAAAGCGTTTGCTAAATGAATAAATTTAAACAAATAAATGTAAATAAGCTTATACAATGGCTTATACAACGTAATGCAAATGTCTTAACACTTAAAAAATGTATAAATTCAAATTACATTAGATTAAAATGATTCAGTCATAATCACTTTATAAAGTGAAATATCACTTTTAAAAAGTAAATATCACTTTTTAAACCCTTGTTTGCAATTGCTTTAAATAAAAGGTAGTTTTCGTAAATATATGAAGTTCCACTCAGGGTCATACACGTGACCTGTCAAAATCTGCCTGTACAACTTTAAAATCCACTGGGTTTGATATTATGTTACTTATTTACATAAGTAACTTATTGACTTATTACTTATGACATCCATGTATTGTCAAGAGTGGACTAAGTGTTTTAATGTTTATGGGGTCACCGTTTACAGTAACAAATAAAACCCTTTGCATGAAGACACTTAATAAGATGAAGGGATTAAAGTGATGAAAACAGAGCAGAGAACAAAAGAGAGATCTTACCAGACTCATACAGCAGCACGGCTGATGCAGACAAACCCAAACAAACATGAAAACAACACACAGATGGAGAACGTGCAAAATGAGTATGAAAATGAGTATGAATGAATAAACAGAAACAGATTCTGCAGGGTTAGTGTGCAAAAATTTGAATTGTGATAGCTGTGACATCAAAGTTATCAAAAACCATTCTTGCAGTATCGTTAGTGGATCCTTTTTTTAACGTTAATATCATATACATGAAAAATGTTACAGAATTAAAAAAATGTAGGGATAATATTCTTTTAACCAAACAATAACGATACTACAGTCTAAAAACTGGATGGTTTTGAATGTTCTTAGAATGTTAAAATAATTTTTTAAAACATTTTTGTAACTTTTAATGTAAACGTTCTTACAACCCTTAAATTGTTAGCTGGGATCTGGTTACAAACGTAAGAAGATAGAGATGAATATCTCTCTTATGGGACAATAAAAGCTCACAGGATCCGTGGCAGAAAGTCTATTTATCTTCTGCTCGTTATGGTTTGATTTGTCCTCTCATCCTGCCCTGAAGGAAGTGTCCCTACAGCTTCAGTCTAAGCTCGAACCCTCACATTGAAGGTCTAGTCAGGGCCAATTATACCTGGTGTTTGAGAGAGATCTTTGGCCAGGAGGAAGCGCAGGAGAAAACCCATTAAATTCAAGCAGCGAGCTGGAGGAAGGTGCAATTAATGCAGTAGAACGAAAGCAGAGGATCAGCGCTGAAGGAGGAGTGGAGGAAAGGAACGGAAAGAAAGAGGACAGAAAACAGAGCAAATAAACAGGCTTGTTTCACTCGTCTTTCACCTGTCCATCCTCTCCTCCTCCACTCTGGCTCCTTCAGCTCTATAAAGAAGTTTGCATGCTTGTCGTACTCCTCATGGTCATGAATCTGAACCTTTATGGTCTTCCTGTTGGAAACAAAAGCACATTTGAGGATAAGAAGTGTGCTTGAGTGTTACCTGAGCAGTGAACATCTCTTAGGGTCATGGACAGATGCCCCAAACCAGCCCGATCCATGAATAATCATGACACACTCTCTGTTCTTCTTACCAGACTGTAATGGATCTATTTTTAGAGGTTCTCCTTTGTAGAATTTTAATTTTCTGTAGAATGCTATTTTTTCTTAATTTCTTAGATCAGAGAAAAAGGAAATCGACTATGAGCAACGACCCAAACAAATAGCCAGCAATTAAAATCAGCGATTTTTCTCAACCGGCTTTACATAAAAAACACTTCCAGTTCAGCCCAGAAGGTGGCAGCACACTTGGGCCGATGCAGAGACGCAGGACTGAGGGAGGGACTTCCCACCTTTTCTCTCACTCATTTCCACCAGCTGTGGCTCTCCAATCTCCAGGTAGAAGTTCTTATTCTTTTCATACTCCTCATCATCGATTATATTGATCTGGATAGTTTTGCTGAAAGAGAAAGGACAAGCAGAGAGAGAGAGAGCGAGAGAGAGAGAGAGCACAGGGTTGCAGATTTGAGACATGCTCAAGGAAAAGACAAGTGGCAGAGACAAGCAGTAAAAATAGCAAAGCTGTTTAGTTTGTAGTCTCCAAACCCCGCTGGGAATGAGCAATTCCCAACTAGCAATTTATGTTGTAAAACAAACATGAAAGTCTTCTCATGTAATGTTAACCACAGACCTTATTATACGCATGAAATGAAATCCGCTATTCTAAAAACCCACTCGAGGTTCCTGAGGGAACACATGCAGAATTTGCTCTCCAGGTCGGTCTACAAACAGACAGCATGACTAAACAGCTCCAAAACAACAAACTAACAAAAAAAACCCCAACAAAATAAATATATAGAATTGTATTTTAGGCTTTTTAAAAGCATACATTTGTCAGTGTAAAAAATACAATAATTCATAACGCTAGTTTTAATAAATATTTAAATTCCTGAATGAATCTGTATGTTTGGAACGCAAAATACATCTCTACAGTGTAACATACTGTGGTCGGTTTGTGAGGTTTATCTGTTCCTCGGATCATCATATAGTGAGACAGACACTGGCAGCTGTGTTTACAGCACTATACTGGGAAAACCCTGGAAGTGCTTCTGTCTGAATCCGTGAACGATAAAACTACAGTCGCCAAACATGTCGTTAGTTAACAGAAAGAACTGCACAAGGCTTCCGTTTGTTGAAATTCTTAAAAAAGCGATTTCTGTTCAAGATAATGTTTCTCTTGGCAGTAAACTTTGAGTGTTGTAACTCTGTAGATCTTTTTAACCTGGGGAAGTAGGTTAGCTAGGGCTTTCCTGTAGGCTTTCCTGTAGCTCAGTGGTTAGAGCATGGCGTTAACAACGCCAAGGTCAGGGGTTCGATCACAGGGATTGCACAGACTTAGCAACAATGTATAGTATAATGCAATGTTAGTCGCTTTGGATAAAAGCGTCTGCCAAATGCGTAAATGTAAGCTAACAGAAAACGTTATCAGAACGTTGGTTAAGATTCTAAAATCTGCTGCTTTGTGTCTTTTTTGTTTATTTAATAGGGAAGCTTGTGCAATGAAGATGTTCTGTTTACACAACTTACTAAATCCTAACACCCAGCTAACAGTTTAAGCTAAAAACGTTTCTGTAACGTTCCATTAAGTTTACATTTACATTTAGTCATTTAGCTGATGCTTTTATCCAAAGCGACTTACAAATGAGGAAAGGAAGCAACTTCGATTACAATAAGAGACAACATTGAATAAGTGCTATACACATGGCTCAGGTTTTTCAACACAGTATAAGAAAGGTTTTTTTTTTTCCACGTAGAAGTGGGGGTGAGTTAGTAAATTAGTCGCGGAAGAAGAGACGAAAAAGATGAGTTTTTAGTTGTTTCTTTGTTTTTAGTTGTTTCTAAGTAAAAAAAATGTTAAAAGTGTTCTTTTGAAAGTTTTAGATGGGTTGTATTAACGTTATTGCTTGGTTGTAAGAACATTATTCTAACATTTTATTTTGTAACGTTTGTAAAACATTCCACTAACTAATTAAGAATAACGTTTTTGATATACATGATATACAATATATATAACGTTCTCCATATAGAACTTCTCTTTTGTTCACCCTCTACAGCTATAGATAACAACACAAGCCGTCTATTAGTTGATTTTATAGACCAATCCACAGAACACCATTCTGTGTCTGAGGACGTCCAGAGACACTTCATCTGCTTACCAAATATGGAGAGTAACCTAATGCGAAGATCAGTGTATACTTCCCTACACACTGTTTATACTTACATCGCTGTTTCTTTCAGTCATTAATAACAAACATTGATATATTCTATAATGAATGGGGCTCAGTTAATGTTTGCCTGCTTTATGTTTAAATGCTTTATGTTTGAATGCTTTATGTTTGAATGCTTTATGTTCGCCTGCTTTATGTTTGAATGCTTTATGTTCGCCTGCTTTATGTCCTTAAACAAAAATGTACAAAGTAATAAAGCTTAATAGTTTATAATTATAATAGCTGTGCTGTTTCAGCTCATTGTATTAGTTTAGAGACAGACACTTAAATGCACAAATTAGATGTCTAGGAGCTAACAATTTTAGGTTGTAAAAAACGTTTCCCTAACGTTTCCATTAAGTAATGAAAATGTTAAAAATGTTATTTGTGAATGTTCAAAATCTCCAGTTTAATATGTCCAGTATGTTATTGCTTGGTTATGAGAACGTTACTCAAACGTTTTTTTTTATTCCGTAACTTTTACTGACGTTTCACTACTAACTTAAGAACAACGTTTTTGACATATATAATATATTACTTTATTAAAACATTCTACTAATGTTACTGCAAGGTAGTTCTTAGAGAACGTTAGCCAATGTTCTGAGAACATTTCCTGTTAGCTGGGTGGACAGCTAAACGGATGCTGACCTGGAATATTCATTAGCTGTTTTTCACTAACACCTGGAGCCCATGACTGAAGCCATGCTAAGACGAGCCATGACTGTAGTAAACTTATTGACCAGGTCTGATATGTAAAGCCAGGACTCATATAAAGCTCAGGGTGAGCCCCTCTGCTGTTACCATAGAGAACCCTGTGAGCCAGGAACACACTGTTACTTCCCTTTCCAGGGGCTGTGATGGGATGGGTTCAGTTTTTCTTGAAGTTCTCTCTCTCTCTCTCTCTCTCTCTCTCTCATACATTCAGTGTCTATCTTTGTCTCTCTCTGTTTCTCTCTCTCGCTCTCGTGCGCTCAGTGTCTAGCTCTCTCTTTCTCTCTCTCTCTCCATCTTGCTTTCTCCCTCTGTGTGTACCTTTCTTTCTTTCTTTCTCTTTGTGTGTTTATCTGAGATCTCTCTCTCTCCTGTCTCTTCTATCAGTGATTATAAAGGAACAGTATCTGATAGCATTCATTTACAGAATTCATTCACAGCACTGAGTAAAACATGAAAACATGTTTGTGTGTTTTATGAGCCAAAAGTTGCTAGACAGGATTATTAAAGCATAAAGGCCGCCTGTCAATCAACACAGCTCCAGAACAACAGGGCTGTGAAACACACACAAGAATTCTTAAAAGAAAGTCACACAGTGTACTGTATATATATATATACAGAAATAGATAATTTTCTTTCGACCTGACATCATCCGTCTATTCTGCCTCCTGGGGCAGACGCAGACACACTTTCAGGGGCCTGAGAGCAGCTGCGTTTGGGTCAGTTTCCCTTGGCGACAGAGATATTTGCCCTGGGAATTGCTTTTGGCCCAAGTAAGACCAAAATCCCAGAAGAGAATCTCTCAAGAACATCTGACAGTGAGAACAGCAATGTATGTCTCTCAGCATCTCCTACAGAGTCTTCATGAACAGAGAGCTGGCCCCACCCGACAGCCCTCACTCGTCATGTCTTTCTGCTACGCAGCTAATGGGGAACATTCTCAGAACATTGGCACTAGAATTAATTTTTAATGTGCCCTAAAAGTTCTCTCAACGTTAACAAAATATTCTTTTAGTAACGTTAGTAGAATGTTTTTTAACGCTATCTATCATATATCAAAAACTTTATTCTTAAGTGGTTAGTGGAACATTTTGAAAATGTGTTTTTAAAATGTTTAAATAATGCTCGTATAACAAGCAAAGTTAATACAACGGTAATAATTCTACTCAAATTTGGACTGCATGTGCCACTTAACGGGTAGCTTTCATAATTTCACATATGTTTCGTTGTAATCGATTTTTATTCCGGTAACATGTTATTTAGATCATTTTTAGATGATTTTTAGATCATTTCAGTTCACTTAGGCACAACTAACTATAAGTAACTTTACAACTACTAGTCAACTATCAGTCATTAGTGTTAACAGAGTGTCCATAATCAGCTAATAGGGAACGTTCTCTAGAAGTTGTTTCAAAGTTATCAAAAACATTCATGCAGTAACGTTAGTAGAACTTTTTTAACAGTATCATACGTATCAAAAACGTTATTCGTTGGAACTAAATAAAGTGTAAACTTTTGTCTCACTCTTTCATATCTTAGAGAAACACGTTCTGGAGCCTCTAATCTCCTCCAGACTGAACAGGTTTATATAGTGTACACGACAGCTGTGAGGAGTCTAAAATGCATCAGAAAGAACTGCTGATTGTGCTCGGGGACAGAATGACAGCAGGAAGACAGTGTCAGACAAAATGTCATGTTCTGTACTGCTGTAATTCACTGATGGACACAAAACATCAAAGTGTAAAAACAGGCCCTGGTTCTGATGAGGCGTGCGTCTGCGCAAACTTCTCCGACAACACAAACTCTCTGAGATAAACAGCCAATATGAGTCATCCTGTGCAACGTTTATCAACGTGCGTCAACAGCGTCTGATAAAGTGCACTGCTTATTGCTTGATTTTATTTAAAAATCAGCTCTCGAAAAGGTATACGTTTCACAGCATGACTCACACGCACCAGCGGTACAGCTGGCTCTCTCTATCAACAACCAATCAGAAAAAATAAATACAGTAGGAGCTGATTCAAACTAAACAAAGCTCCAAAAAGTGTCGGTAAGTGACTAGTGTGGGTGTCCCAAAATCTGAGACACAGATGATTATTGAAGACATGTTTTGCTCTCTGTTGCTTTTGTTTATTTCCTGGCACTGCTCAATTTCCTGCTCTTGTGACACAGTCTTTCCACCATTCTTCCTCTCTGACCTCATTTTTATTCCAGTCACTAAAATCTGAACCGTGCTGTAGCCAGCTAACAAGAAACATTCTCCGAACGCTGGCTAACATTCTCCAAAAGTTCTGAAAGTCACCAAAAACATTCCTGCAGTAACATTAGTAGAATTTATTTCATATCATATATATATATATATATATATATATGACGTGGTCATGACGTGGGCTGCAGTAACATGTGTGATTCTCTGAATGTTGTGGTTTATAGGCAGTTATTATGTAACATATAGAAATACTTCTGAAGTGTGTAAAAATGTCATGAGCTTTTTTCCTAATGTAAACCTTTGACCTGTAAGGACACCTAATCCGATGATATATTTTGTGATTATTCAGATATTTCTAACCTAACGTGACCAAGTTAAAAGGACAGCTTATTTTAAAACCAGGTGACGTTCCTAATCCTTCTCTGTTTGTTTGCTGTTCACTCCATTCTGTACTTTTAACGGCTTACGAAAAGCAAAATATTGTTATTTCTGACAATCCCAGGAGCTAAAACAGAGCATTTTGCCAAGATAATAATAATAATAATAATAAACAATGATTTAAGGCATACATGTCAACATTTTAAGGAAACTGAGGGTAGGTGGAAAGCTTGTGAACGGCCATATTCATAAGTCATCATTTGCATACCCTCCAAGTTCTTCCTTTTTCTCCGAAAGACAAAGAGGGATCATTTTATGAAGATCCGGTTGGGTGGGTTCATTTCAACGGCAGTACACTTTGACTCACTTTAACTCATAATGCCACACATATTTTCCTGCTGACACTCTTGTGTGCTTCATACAGCGTTAAAGTCAGTCATAATCCATGAAGGAAAATAAATGTATATGGGTTCAGAAGGACATGATCCGAGCTGATTGGATTATCAGTTCGGTGTGAACTGTCCCTTTAATTCAAGCTGACCAGCCCGGGCAATATAATTAATCAGCACTAAATATAGTTTTATTTACATTCTTTTACAGCTGTAATGTAAACATACTGAAGCAATAACGTACGGTATCTTAAAGCCCTCATTACATATATCACAGCCTGATAACATTAGCTCATTGGTTTTAGTCAGAAGTCTGATTTTTTAGAAGTCTGAAGTATTATTGTATTATTTTTGAGGAGAAAACATTACAAGAACATTACGACACTGCTCGTAGATGTTCTAGTGTACAAATAGAAGTATTTTCTTCATGGTGTGCAGTACAGTATTGGTATATAACTCGATATTTTTGTGGGCCTATTTGCTCTGAAATTATTCAAAAGTGACTATTTTGAAATTAGACTTGAATCACAATGGACTTTTTACTGTTCGCCTCTCTTTCGCAATCACAGTTTGAAATCGGGGTAAAGTCAGGAGATCGTGTTGAACGCTGATCTGTTGATGTACTTGCTCAATAACTGATTTTTGTTCATTTTAACCAAAAAAGTTACAGATTGCAGCTTTTACCAAACAGCTATAGGCTATATTAGGCTATATTAAAACAGCTATATTATATTATTATATAATACATATTATATATATTATGTTGCCTCACTCAATACTGCAGTATTATTTCTCGGTGTGTGTATGTGTGTGTTAATTAGTTTTACCCAATGACATAATAGATTTAGAGTAACCAGGAGAAAACCTCACATCCCAAAGCAAGCAGCCCGTTCCATTAAAATGGAGATTTGGCTGGAAAAATCCATTTCCCTCTGGAATTCTGACTGCAGAGCTGATTTTGTCCATGGACAAAACAGGCCCGGCACAGAATAGGAAGCGCAATGGAAATAACAGCACTTCAGAAAACAAGCCCTATTCCTGGATACAGTTAAGAGGGGGTTATTTTCAACTGTTTAGATGCAATCTGTGCTCCTCCACAACACAGGAAGGCCTGTGACGATGATGGCGACAGTGACGGTAATAAGAGATGATAATTAAAGACACACATCTCCCCCACCTCCAGCCCTCAGAGTCATGCCTTAAAAAAATACCGGCCAGGAGCCCAGCTAACAACTTCAGGTTGTTATAAAGTTGTGTGATCAACACAATGTAACAGAAATGTACATAATTGCCATAATTTTACCTGCAACAGCTGAAAAATACAGTGTAACATTGTGTGAAACTACAGTACAATATGTCACAGGCAAAGAGGCCACAGAGCCGATGCTCCACTCTCAGTGTAATAATGGTTATGGGGAATTCTGCTCTCTCTCTACATATGTTTACATTTAGAGAATTCCCTTCCCCCAACTGAAACATGCTGGAAAACACGGTTATCCGTCACTGTGACCCATTTTTCCATGGTTTTCTGAGGGACATTTTCATCTTCCCGCCTGCCTTTCTGTTGCTATGACGCTGAAGTCATGGAAAATACAACTGAGTTTATGTTGGTGCTCAAAAAGTGTAGGGAGAAATGAGGAACTCTACAGTAAGAGGTGCGAGTGAGAGAGAGAGAGAATAACAGAGAGAGATAACACATAGACTTTTGAGTAAAAATGTGTAAAAATGTAAAAACAGTGAGAAAGAATGGAGGGAGGAAGGGAGTGGGAGAGAGAGAGAGAGGGCAAGCATGCTGAAAGAAAGAATGTGTGGAACTTTTGGTTGAATTTTTCCAGACATGAGAGCCGGCCTGACAAAACACAAATGAACCATCAGAAAAACATTGTGCGAGCCAGAGCTTTTCTTCCGAACAACAACGACATCACACTGAAGGAACGCACAGCAGTTCACTGTTTACATTCTTCACTCGCACGGAGATTTTCCACTGTTCTAATTATAAACACTGTGTTTATGATGTTACATGATGGGAAATATTATTAGATGGTCACACTGGCTGATATCCCTGTGGCCCCACCCCTGTCTGTAGATATCGGCAGCGGCCAATAAAAAGACTCGTGTCAGATGACCACTCAATGTGCATGGAGATTTTTCATCTCGAATGAATAAACTGAACTGAACAGGCGGAAGAAACGCTACGAGATTCACACAGATTTATAAAGAATAAACTCGTCTTTAAAAGACGCCGAGGGTTATTCTGATGACGGCTGGTTTTCTGCACGCCAACTGCTGATTCATGTTATCACTCCCCCCCCAAAAAACACACTTTCCATATTAAATATATTTCTTATGACATCTCTTAAGAACATTCTCACCCGTATGGTGTCTAAAGCACTTAAAGGTGGGATAGGCAATTTCAGAGAGGCTAGCAAAAGTGAGCCAGCTTTGAAAGCGTTAGATCCCGCCCCCTTCAGAGCGCTCTCAAAAGCCACCCCTCCTCCAACACATGAACGCATGCACAGTTAGACAGGCAAGTGGCACATTCAATCAACCAATAAATGAAATGATTGGACGAATATTTTATGGTTCTGTGCCTTCCATAGAAGCCATATACATATATAAATATATTTAGGCCACTTAGCGATTGCTATCTGGATGTGAAGAGACTTTCAACCAGCATACCAAAAAAAAATCTGGAAAAAAAATCACCCACCCTGCCTTTAACAATAATGCAAATATGTTATATAAAGCTACATAACTAATCTTCTACTCATAGGTGGCGTTTAGAGGGGGCCAGGGGAGCACTCCCTCCCCAGACCAGAGCCAATCGATTTTGTCAGATATTAATAAAAAAAAATATTCACATTGTCTCATTTTCTTTGTATTATCTTATTATTTAAATGAGTAAATTATGGCCAAATTAATTTTCATTAAGGTTTTTTTTTTAAATCAGAGTTTGTGGTCTTCCGGTAGGTGCCCCCCCGGCCAAAAATGTAAAAAACTCCGCCTATGCTTCTACTGTACTTCCCCACAGGCTTGAAGAGGTTATTGTGTAACTTCATTGCAAGCTATCATCAAGTGGTTTGAGAAAAAAGCGAATCTGCTAATTAAACTGAGAAAGACACGAACCCATGAGCAAGTGTAGAGACCTCTGAAAATCATTCGGAGTCACGGCTGATCGTAAGATAATAACTAGCCAAGAGGGGCTTCCTAATACGATTAAAAATCCCAGCAGAGATACGAGCAGTGATTTAATGCCGCTGTGTGCCGACTCTCTTATTGCCTCATGAAGAAAGTCACATGAAATCAACTGACAGGCTGTTTTGCGCAGCTCTGAGCTGGCAGAAGACGCTGACGACAGAAGGCTCTTCTCCTCAGTGTGGAAAAAAACATGCTTCAAATCTATAAACCCTGAAGCGTCTTTTCTTCTCTTCCAGAATCAGAGAAACAGAGTTTTGGGCCAATAAACAGCGAGAAACAAGGAAAACGATGTGAACATCTCTCGTATGCTTCTTTTCGTCGCTTTGTTTATATTTTCTTTCATTCCTTCAGCTCATCGGTATAATCCACATCTTATTGTTGTCGAAGTGTATAAACCAGAAGTGCTCAAGCTTTCTGTCGCTGTCATATGATTAGTGCGCAAATTATCAGCTGTGGGCGGAGTCAAAAACTCCGTCAGCTGTGCGCAGGGGCGTAGCAACCGGGGGGGGCGGGGGGGACACGTCCCCCTCACTTTTAGAAACAGGTGATTCTGTCCCCCGCACTTTTTTTGACCTAGCGCCAATATTTCCGCCCGTGTTCTCTGATTTGAGTGAACTAACGTTTAGCCAGCCATGTTCCTCAAATTGCCACTTTGGTGCTGTAAAATGCCCATTGTTCTTCTATTTAGAATTTATTATACTGTATGAACACCCCTGGGTCACATCACCATACTGTCCCCCCCACTTTTAAATTGGCTGCTACGCCCCTGGCTGTGAGTGAGAGCGCCTATCTGGGGTCTGATAGATGGAGCCCATCAGATGATGATTATACTGTGTGATCATCTGGCCTGCCCTGCATTCACAAAACACCTGTTTTCTCATCTGGCCAGACTGTCCCATTTAAATGATGTGTAAAGAACACAGCTTTACATTTGAAGTAGCACTGAAATCTTATACAACAAATCTTATAAAGTTTCCAAATGGGATTAGTGGACCTGCCCTGTTCTCCACACAGGAGACCTGTCCATATATGGAACTTCAGCTCCAGAGAGCCAGATCAGTGTGGTTTAGGTTGCTCCCTTCAGAGCAATTTGTTTACCTCAGTTTAAATTTGCGAACATCTTCCCATTAATCCGCATAAAATAAGCGCAGGCGACAAACCTTTTGCATTTCAACATCTTGGACCAAATTCAGAGCTGTTTATCTTTGGCTGGGTTAAGCTGTTATCATTATATTCACCCTGCCGTGGAAAATGTCTGGGGTTCAGCCCAGCTAGCATGGAACGTTCTCAGAACACTGGCTAATGTTCTTCAAAAGTCCCATCAAAGTTATCAAAAAGTTACTACAGTAACATTGGTAGGATGCTTTTTTAACGTTATATATACATCATATATCAAAAATGTTCTTAAGTTGCTAGTGGAACGTTTTAAAAATGTTACATAATTACAACAACATTCAAAACAACATTCTCATAACCAGGCAATAATGTTAATGCAACGTCTAAAAAACTGGACGTTTTCAACGTTCCTACAACTTTCAAAATACCATTATTAACGATTTTGTTACTTCATGGAAACGCTAGGAAAACATTCTTACAACCTAAAATTGTTTTCTGGGAGGCCACCCTGTCAAGTCTGTGATCATACACATAAATGGGCGAAGAGAGTCTGTTCTGTGCCAGAAGTTCTAGTGCTGGAGCCCAAAGCCAAGCTGAGCTTCGCCACGGTCATGGAAATGTGATTAGTCACACAAATTGAGCGGTTCTGAAACTCAGAGACATTTTGTGGCACGTCTCTGCGCAGATTACGCATCCGCCTGGTGGAAAGCTTCTACTTAGCTCATTCACTCTAAACCAGATGCTTTTTCATTCAGTTCAGGAACACATTTATCAAAGCCTTTATTGTGTGTCAAAGGTCTGTTCTTGGAGGAACGCATCATCAATCATCAACCAATAAGAGGCTCTCTTAATATCTGTTGATCCAATGAGATTTGAGTTCCAGTGAGGCCCTAATTTGAGGTGAAAATACATGCTACTGCAGTGACATATGGTCCTAAAAAATTATCTGACCATACAAATACTCTTTCTTGAATAATTCATCCATTTTCTGTATTCGATGGGAATAGCAAGATATATTAGGCAAAATTATAATGTATATACATATCCCGACAATCAAAATGCCAAAAAGTTGATTTAAACGGGACTGTGAAACAACATATACAGAAATAGAAGTGTGAGAGCAAAGCTAGTGGAAAAATGAGGGTGATGAAGGGAGCAACAGGAAAACAAACCCCATGAGAAGAGCGAAGACTTAGGAGCTAGAACCAAGCGTAACAACAGATCGGCTGGCTTGGAGACGCAGCTGAATATTAAATTAACAGATAAAATAGCATAATTTAACATTTCAAAACACATTCTGATTAAATATTTAGGAGGAAATCAACTAACACTTACGAAATCTCATCATTCTGGAACTCCAAGGCTCCACAGGTATCTTCAAAATCTTCTCCACCTTTTGCTGTCCCCTCAATGGTTTTATAGGGGACCACCACCACTCCACGAGCTCCAGAAGTGCGCACCACCTTCACCTCCATTGTCCTGATGCTTTCACTCACATGAACTATTGGTTCCACAAATGTGAAGATGCCAGCATGGTCGTCATCAAAGATGGTCACAGTAGCTGTGCAGGGAAGGCCGAGACCAGCTAATGCTTCCAGATGATTAGCACCTGGGTTTCCATTGTCTGTTCCTCCAGATAAGACCTTGACATTGCTGAGATGAACCAGGAACTGTTCGTCTTCTTCAAAAATGTCATCGTCGATGATGTCCACCCTGATCTTCTTCTCAGTCTCGCCTGGTTTGAATGTTAGAACGCCCTCAGTGAACTGATAATCAGAGCCCGCGTTGGCGGTTCCGTCCTCGGTTCGGTATTCCACCGACACGGTGCTGGTCAAATCGCCACCACGTCGTACCACGTTTAAAGCCACGGTTCCACAGTTCTCCAGACACTGATATGTGCCGGGGTCAAAAAAGATCTTGGAGTAGATATCGTTATCATAAACCTCCAAACGCAGCTCGTGGATGCCAAGAACTTTTCGGGCTTGGTCTGCAGCGTGCTTCTTTAAAATGTTGCCCGCGCCGGTCATGAGTCTGGTGGCCTGGCAGCGATAAAACGCGCGACTTTTCTGCTGCCGGCTGAGAACTTGATAGTTGGCGAGCTCTATGAGCTGCTCCATCTCTTTTTCCGGGTGTTTCTGTTTCAGTTCCTTTAAAATCCTGGCCAGTTCTTTCCTGGCCTCTTCCTCGTCCTCGTCTTTATCGTCGATCTCCACCGAGCCGTCTAAAAACTCCTCTGTGTGAGAGTTAAGCATCCCTCCATCCATCTCGATATCCGCCTTTGACTGAAGTTCGGGCTCACCTTCCGTTTCGATGATCATTCCCCTCTGCCTTCCCACTCTGTAACGCTTGTGTACATACTTGTAGAACAGAAGTCTGCGGTCCGCAACCCAAGCGAACAGGACGCATATCGGAAAGAAGAACAGAGTGAGAAGCCCTTCCCAGACTTCCACGATACCTGGAGAAATCACGGCCAAGATCATGTAGAGCCAAGCGTAGGCAAAGATGCTCCACGTCGCAGTGACAAAAAACACCCTCAGGTGCTTGACCTTACGATGTTCTCCTTCCGGTATCACTGACACACAGAGGCCAATGATGACAAACATGTTGAAAGCTGCGCTGCCTACGATGGTGTTCGGGCCCAGCTCGCCCGCGTTGAAGTTGTGCCCGCACACCTCAACCACAGAGAGCAGAATCTCTGGAGCTGATGAACCCAGAGCCATGAGAGTAAGATTAGAGACCGTTTCATTCCAGATCCGCACAGTGGTGGTTGTGGTTTCACCGTTGGGCTTCTTGATGGGGATCCTTCTCTTCTGGGACGTGATGACCTCAATGGAAGCCATAAAACGATCTGCTATGATGGACACCCCTAGGAACATGTAGACTAAAGCCACAAAGTACACAGTGGCCCTGGCCAACTTATCTCCAAAGGACACGTTCTCTGGTGTCCAAATGGGCAAGATCACTCCTTCTTTGCAGTCAAAACTTCCACCGCATGTCTCATGTGTAGATGTTTCATTGGGAGACGTATCTACATCTAAGCTCGACCTGGAACCGCCTGCACAGGCTGGCATGAGCTCATGGGAGAAAACTAAGAGGAAGATGCTGAGTTTCAGAGCGAGAGAAAAATAGGATGAAGTAACACACTGGCCCATGTTCCTAATGAGGTATTTTGTTCCTGCTCTCGCTTACCCTGTGAGGAGAGAAATGATGGAGAATCTGGTTAAGGAGGATACAACGATGTCAAAATACAAAGCCAGAACTGATCGGAATAAAACAGAACAAACAAGGAATGAAAATAAGCTCTCGGAATTTAAATATTTAGTTCAAAACGATTGAGCTCGTAGGATGAGTGACAAAACATCTTGAAAACCACAAGACTGGATGTTTGTGTGAGGACAAACAGCATCAGAAAAGCTTTACAGCCTGGAATTTTCTCTGGAAATTGAAGCTTCCAGTACAGACATCCAAATACAACAGCAGACACATAATAATACAATTAAAGAGGAAAACCATTTTAAAACTAAATCTATAAAGAGACAATTGTACAGAAGAAATATATACTGTGAACATACATCAGACCGCACCATGTAGCGGATTACGGGATGCACCACAGGACCAACCTCAAATAAAGGCCAAACACCAGTAGTGCTTTTTCTGGGTGTTTACTGCAAGCATAAAATGGGACAGCGTTACAACAAATGTCTTTGTTCTTGTATCACAATCTCTCTTCAGAATGTTTCATGCAGACTCACATTACAATTATTGTTTTCTTCACAGTATCTTAAATTGTTCCATTTAATAAAATGCATAACCCAAAAGCATATTTTTATATAGAATTAATACAA
>JAZGTJ010000562.1:86131-97104 GCA_036877575.1 Botia almorhae | reverse complement strand
ACAAAATATAACATACTGTGACTATAATTAACATCCAAACAAGACCTTTGAAAGCATATTGACCGTCTTTTAATTGGGGGAAAGACGTTGTTTTAAAATCGCAGTCTTACTGCTGAATTTGGTTTGTGCCCCGCGTAAACATCATCGATCAATTAAAACTATATGAAGAGAATGACCAAAATTTCTAATTCTTCATGTCTTGAAAAGAGGTGAAAGCGGATGCTATTGTTATGCTGCCTGTGGTCGAACGGCATATTCATTTTTGAATAATAAAAGTGTATATTTCTGAATCTATCAGCACTACAAAGATAGGAAGGGTGGGGGTGGGGGGGTCTCAGCCTGAGTTTAAGTCACTCCTTTGCAACAGACAAAGTGTTCTGCATGACTAACCAAAAGCAGAGAACTCAATAAGGACAGACAACAGAGCTCAACTCATCAGAGAGGCAGAGCAAGAGTGAGCAAACAGGGAGAGAGAGAGAGAGAGAGAGAGAGAGAGAGAGAGAGAGAAAGTGTGTGATGCTTACTGAAGACAATGAAGACAAAAAATAACTAGCAGGGCTATTGCGAACGCAGCCAAAACTACATTTGTGCAAAACAATTACTCTCTTTTATTTATATAAGGTGTTCAGGCACATTCTGGCAAACCCTACAGACAAAATAATTCGCAAGCCAGTTGAGTTTACTAATTATAAATCCTCCCCAAATCAACACTTAACAAACAGTGTGGCGCTCCACAGTGATATGTAAGGCAGCCAGCCACAGTTTGTTATTGTAATATGATGTTTGAGGCAGTAAATTTAAACTAGCTAACAGCAATGAATAAACTGACATGGAATAAACGGGTACATCCTTCAAAACATGATGCGGCAGCCTCTGTAAACAATCACACACTGTAAAAAAATCCAAAATAGTTCAAACAAAAATAAGTACTGACAATTTCACGGCCATAGCCCTAAATACATTTCCAAGATTCAACACGAGTAGTTGTTCCTTTGAAGTGCTTATTGCAGCAGCCTTGCATGATCCGAACCATGTTTTACCACAAGTAAACGCTAACTCTCTAAAATCACATATCAGCAGCCAATTAGATTGCATGTTTTCTGCAGAATACTTTTTAAGTTCAATACTACCCATATTTTCAGACTTTGACTCAATATCATTATTAATATTATACCTCTAACGTTTTACCTTTGTGTATGTAGAAAAGATGCTGTGATTTAAGTCTTACTGTATCTTTTCGGGCCATCCTCCAAGCAGAAGGAGAGGGTCAATGTGGCATCCTCCTCAAAGAACTCTGTAGCAAACGCGTCCCACCATAGATTGTCGCTCTCCTGGGAAGAGAGAGTGTCACGGTTAATTAATGAGGGTTAATTATGCTGCGTGATAATCTTGGCCATCTTTACACGTTTATTTAAATGAGAGCAAAGTGGGATCAGAGAAGTAAACTGTTTAAATATGAAAACATTAATATTTTAATTGTGCCCCAAACTGGGTATTTTTGTTTACTCATATATACACGTAAATAAGTTATGTAAGATGATAAGAGAAACATACTGTATGTTACAGGCTAAAAAAATCTCAAACATCAGAAACATTTTAAGTGTTTGTTCATTTATTGTCTGTAGCACCTTTACATTTACACATTCATGCAGACTGTCAAAAAAACTGTAAACAAAATCTAGTAAATTATATATCATATAAAAATAAATATAATTTAAAAACTCTTTATGTGGCTATACAAGAACATCTAACTCTGTTTTCTTTATGACCTTAATTAAATTTGACTTTTGGACAACCTACTCCCATATGTCTTTATTCAGAAGAGACCACGTTTATGCTGTAGTCATGGTAGCCAAGGGTTCATGATCTGCAACCAGTTTGGTTTGAGTAAGTCATTCCTCAGGTTTGTATTAGAAAAGTGGGTGCAGGTTAACAGGTTAACGTAATTATCCTTTTAGCCTACTTCTACCTCTTTGCTTCGTCAATTAAAAACACTTTCAGACCACAAGTGTATTCGTTTTAAAGGAACCTGTTTATTTCCACTGATATCTAACCCCTTTCCCCTGACTTTCTCCTGATTTTAAGATGTTTACGAGTTCAGTTTAAATAAGATTAGCTTGTAAATGCACCTAGGAACACCAATGTACTGTTTCCACAATAGCCACAGAATTCCTTAAATTAATATACATCCGAGGGCACCTAGAGATTTCAAATCCGCATCTAATGGAACGAATTGCTAATTCTCTTGAATTAAATTAAGCCCATTTTCGTTCAGATGCCATACTAGCTGTGAACAGCCTCAACATATGTAAAATTATACTCTGCGGTATCCTTTGATTGACAGGCCTCTGATTCTAACAGACGTCGTTTAAGTCAACATTGCCATCTAGCCGATGTTGCCTGGTGACAGATCACAAGCCCTCTCAGATGTTTACAATTAGGGCTGTCGACTTCAGCCAGCATCACATTGCATAGTGGCTGACCCTGGAGACCTTTAGTCCCGCATCCCATATTCTAGAAGTGCTGTTTTCCAGCATGAAGGAAACAGTCAAGCCTGCTCTGTGTTTTGGGAGCGAGCCAGTGCTTTATTACAACCTGTTGTTTAAGTCAATGTAAGTGAATGATCAGTTTTGATAACATTGATTGTTTTTCTATTCTAAAAGGCAGAAGGCTGCCATTGTCCAACACAGTTGGTTATTAGCACGGGGCTATTACCCATGACACACTTTTGACCACACACTTGTGTGTGTGTATATGAATTGTAAGTAAACTTGTTTGTGTGCAGGTGCGAGGTGCAGTTGTCAGAAAGCACATTGAAAATCCAAGACCCAATTTTTGAAAAATTTTGACAAAAGACTAAATTTGTTTACAAAAAAACAAAAAAAGTCTGCATTACTTTAAGGTCACGGACAGCTTGTAAAATTATTGGAAAACTGCGGCAAATTCTTTTCGCTGCAGTTGTAAAGTGCGGTTAGACTGTTGAACCCGTCTGACCGACAGGTAAAATAGTAAGTCACAGTTTTCTTAATTGATACCCTGTCATTGGGTTAATTGATACCTGTCATTGCACAATATTAGAGCGGCATGCATAATGTCTGATTTAAACACCACCGCTAGCAAATAGCCTATGTGGGTTTGTCATTTAAAAAATCCTTTCTATACCTTTCTAAGATTTGATTCCACAAACCTCAAAAACGGTAAAATCCAGCAACTAAATCTTCTCTAAATCTAATTCCAAAGAGCACGTGCACACGTTATTGTGCACAATGCGTCCATTTCATCTGACCACTGCGTGCACTGTTGTTGTTTACTTCTTCCTCATATAATCTTTAAATATAGTTTATCGCGTGAACAACTTACTCAAATGGAATTACTACACATTCATTGTAAATATTTATATAAATATTTTATTTTTAAATTGTTAAAGTTAATTGTTAAGTAAATAAATATTTTAATAAAACGTCAATCCATATATATCTGCACTAAATCAGCCATCGTCAACACAACTAAGAACTGAAGTGGTTCTCAATATTTGCATGAATTATAAATTAGCAAAATCATGTTTTGTGTCAAATCTAATAATGTGAACATGTTTCATATGAGGGTTAATTTGAATGATTTAAGGGTAGGAAATATTTTCTTAGAATGAAGAGTATTGCAGATAAGAAGCTATGAGAGGTCCATAAAACCCTGCAGTCAGACCCAGCAGCATATCTGACTTCAGATAATCCTGCTTTATGTTGTTTTCTCCATTTTTTGACTTTTTTTCCTTCTTGGACTGCTGTGCATTGGCAAAGCTTAAAAACAACCTTCCTTCTCTTAAATCATTGTCTTTTTTTCCATTTTTCTTCATCACATGATCCTAGAAACACAGACTTTTTTGCTGGTTCAGTATCTTCTCCCCTTTAAAAGGTAGAAAAGCTAAAAAAAATCACCATATAGCACCACAATGTACAGCATCAGTGTAGTGGTGATTGGAACCCCTGATTTACCTTACAGTTCAATATCTCTTTACAGCTCCATCGATGGGAACTCTTGCGCTGAGCTTATCAAACAGTGTTTGTATCAGCGGGTGTTGACTGCTCTCTTAGAGTGTTCATTGATCTTCTCCACCCCATCACCCTGATGCTGGGGTCAATAACTGGTGGGGGGATGCATTTGCACAGTCACTTCTTACTCTCAACACCAATGATCTTTGACCTTCGGTTAGGTCATGATGCTTAAACTTTGTCTGATAAATAAATCAGATGGACACCTAAAGTTTAAAGTAGCTTTTCATGCACAGCAAGCATTATGAAGATATCTGACGATCCATATAGTCTTCACACACTTTTTTTAAAGACATGAAAATGTTGTCAATCCCTAATGAGATGTGAAATACTAAATATTTATTATGAACTAAATATAACAGGTTTTTAATATAACTTTAGAAATGACAGTATGACCCTCACTGATGCAAGAAAATGATATGATCTAGCGATCTATGAATCCAGCGCGTCATCAACAAAGACATACCATGAAACCAGGACGTAATGACAAATATGTTAAGAAATGGTGAAAGGTCCCTTAATATACTCTGAGATTAGGAGATCAAGCACATAGGTTAAGATAACACAGACAGAATATTGAGTTAGCATGTAGCTTAATTACATTACGCTGCCATTGTTTTAATTACTTTGATAAGCTAACAACATGAATGACTGCTAACAGCATTATCAGTATCTGCAGCGGGCTGTGGAGTTATAGGATTTCTTTTATCTGGAAGCCAGTCTACGCTCTCACAATCAATAGGAAATCTGATCGGCCATTTGCACTAATTAACCCTGTTTAATGCCTCAGTAGACCTTGTGGTCTGAGTAAACTGTGTGCAGGTATGTGAATGGGCTGGACAGTTAAACAGGATCTCTATAGTCATTCCTCAGCAATATGATTTGCATTTATAGTGATATATCTATATAGATCCCTGTTGAGCTGTTCTTGTATGTATTTTGCTCTTGACTGATAGAATCAACCAACGCTGCTACATTTCAGAGACGAAGATCATGTTTGATAAAGATGACATACAACATGGCAGCCGCGAGAGAGCGTCGGCTATAGATCAGTAATCTGTAGCTGACATAGAAAATGAGAAGTTCCTGCCTTCAGTGCTGATTGTGACTGCCTGGTACGCTGTAGCTGATAGTGAGCTTTGATGTATGGCACACCGCCCATTCCTTCAGGACCTCAGGTGAACTAACATGGGCGTCTGCATGGGTTGCCTGAAGATAAAGCCGTATTGATTGGAAAGTCTAAAGGTATTCATCAAGGTGCCAATGGTGGCTCTCGACTCAGTCCTGTATCCTTGGTAAATAACAATGGCGCCAGTTTTTTTTTTTTACTGCACAGACACATACACACACTAACCTCCTGATAAATGGATAATTTTGTTGGATCAATGTGGTAAACGTTTTGGTATTTCCTGCGCATGTTACATTGGTAGGTATTCAGTTTTAGTTATGTATCAATTATCAACATCATGTGAAATATCTATACTCTCTATATAAAAATTAAACGAGAGATGACCGCCGTTCAGAGCAAGTCTAAAAACTTGAAAACATAGTATTAGGTCAGCAAACACAAATTAAATTATTTCTGTTCAACCGAACAAATCCGAACAAAACAAACTAGGAATATAACTTTAAATATATATAAATATAACTATAAGCAAAGCATTGAAATCAACAAGCAATGCTCAGCTTTGAATAACGACACACTAAACAAAGAACCACAGTGTTATTATATTATGACCCCTGCCAAATTGCGTCTAGAAAATGACAGTTACGTATCCGCCCTTTTCAAATTTAGAACAGTTTAATGTTACTATGAAGACACCTCTTTGAATTGTACTTGAAGTAACCTAATCATTCACAGTTCGACACGGGAACTGCTGTAAATTGTCCTTATATATCCACATCTGCAATGTGACATTTAAAAAGTCCTCCGCTAGGCAGACTCCATTTAGACTCACCTTTCAGGATTCATGAAATGTACACAAGGTCTTTGATGAGCTGAGCAGAGCTCTGTGTGGGCAATCATGCGCGGGGTTTAAACAACTGCTGTTCGCCTTCTACCACCTACATATCTGTGACAGCAGCCGGCAGAACTTCGAGAACACTAACAACATAAACAACCCAAAAGTGTGGTAGATACTGCGGTAAACACGCAAACACATCAAATCATGATACCTCCTTTCTGGTAAACAATAACGACATAAACCAACGTTTCCCGGTTCTGTGGGTATTTTTAGCTGGCTGCTTGTGTCTATTCTGCTGTTGTTTTCAGGTTTGTTGAAGAGTTACTAAGCGTTGGAAATATGTGGGTCTGTTATACGGTTAAGTGTACATAATCTGAATTATGCAAATGCAATACGGAAAAGGAAAGTAAAATAATGCCCGTTAGAAAGTCATCACTGTGTGACACACAATGCCAAGACAACAATACAGGTGGTGATTTTGAGCCTTTTTTCCAAAACTGAGCTAACATTGCACACCACACATAACATACCATGCATACATATTGCCAAGTACGCTTTTGCGCTACTTAATAGAACAGTGTAGCATTAAAGCATGCGTTTTGGGATATTTAGCTGTATCTGGATACAAAATGTGGCGAGGAACTATGACATAAATATGCAGAATATTTCCTTTCTGATAGCAGAGCAGAGATGGATTTTCTACCTATGAATATCCAGCATTTAAAATGATAAGACAGTGATATTTAAAGGCTTCTCAAAAACATCATCATGGCTGGACAAAAAGAATCAAAAACATGATCTGCGTAAAATTGTCTGAAAACAGGAAGTTGGTAAAAATGGGCGATCCCTCTTTATCTGTTATCAGTGCAGCAGTGTAGCCTGGAAGGAACTTTGGGAAAGCCGCAGGAAAAAGGTGGGACTATTGTCCTAGTATCCTGCCAGTTGAAAGCCACCTTATTGTTCCAGAGAATCCATTTTTATGTCTGTTTTGTTTTTAATATATGTCACATATCTGACTGGACCTCACAGCCTGTTTATAACATAATGCAGCCAGTTGATAAGATGATTGTTTAAGATTAGTACAAAGAGAGAGTACAAATACATAAACGACTCTGTAAAATCTTAGAATGAAATCAGTGTAGAAGACAAAAATGTCAGGTGTAGTTATACAGATATATTAACATATCTCTGTGGTCCTGTAACTCATTGCTTTAGAGCATTGTGTTAGCAGCACAAAGGTTGTGGGTTCGATCCCAGGAAACACAGGTACTGATAAAATGTACGTCAAATGCACTGTCAGTCACTTTGGATAAAAGCATCTACCAAATGCATAAATGTAAAGTTAAATATAAAACAATGCTGCCAGTGACACTGATGTATAAATTATGTGTATGAACACAAATTGTATCATTCTTCTTAATTGTAAAATATCTTTTACATGTCAGTGTAATAATATGATAAATATCTCTGACTACAGACTGCTTAACAAAGCTTGTCAATTCGTGCACGTCAATTTATGTAAGACTTAGCACATGCTCTTAAAACACAATCCATTGTCTATCGCCTGCTGTTTACAAAATCAATTAACCATCATGTAATATAAATGATGACGGACATGGTTGGACTGATTTGCCATTTGGTGGCGTTTCAGCTCTGATGGGACGGTGGATGAGCTGATTCAAACAGTGATTGGTTTACCTCAGAGACTTTCAGAGTCAGTTTCTCCACAGTGAAATGCATTATCGATCGCCTTTAGACCAAAACGAAATCATTGTGAACCTGCACTTCTCCTTTGCATAAACGCATTCCATTTCTAAGCCATTATATAGATTAATACAGCTAAGCTTTCATTTGTTGTCTTCTTGGTGACCTCGTGACTGTCTTATTTTCTCACTTCTCTAAGTCTCTGAATATTAACAAGCACTATGCTAATGAGCTTTTACCAGCTAAGGTCGACGAGACTCCTCCTCTGAATGTTAACCAACCAGCTTGCTTATTTGCATATGCTTAAGCAGCAGGTTATCCCGCCAAACCTTTTAAACAGCAGCAACATCTTAGACATCAACCAGCTATGGCTTCATACAGCGTTGATGCTTCAAGGCAAGCACGTCCACAAGCGTACAAAACTAGATGTGTATTGCATGTTATTGCTTACATGTGCAAACGTTTTATGGAGGGAAGTTCCAAACATTCAGGCTTTCACATGAAAAGAAAATGCACAGAATTTCTCAAACAAGACGAGCTATCAGTTTTGCATGTAAAGGCGGGAATTTCCATAGGCAAATCAGTATGTGCCAAAACTTATCTGAAGTAAGTTTGCACATTTTTAAAGGGAGGTGCATTGAAACAAATGCATATAATAGCTTACATGGTTATTTTAGTGTTAGAACAAATACAATGCTTAATGTTTACTGCTTTGAACATAAGAAAATGACTTTACCTTTAACTCACTACAGCCCATTTATCTTGAGGGCTGTAACTGCGGCCCGTAACAAACTATTTAGCGCTCTTTAAAACTCAACACTTTAACTGCTCTTCTGAAGTTCGTTTAATGCCAGCAAATGGGCCGAACAGCGTTAGCCTCAAGACAATAAAATACATCAATCATCAGCTTCTGCACTGAGAACTCTCCAGTCAAGAGTCCGGACTCTTAAAGCCTCTTGTGTAGCTTTCCTGACCGCCTTCCTGCTTTTGTCCAATGCAACTTTCCCTCCAGTCATGTGTTGTGCTCCACGGAGCGTTATTCCCATGTTTCTTAGCGCTAATACATCGATTTGTTAGCCTTTGTGGACGGCCATTAAATTACTAATGCAGAAATATAGAGCCAAGTAGTTAATAAACACCTTTGCTTGACGGTGGCTACTTTTGCGCTGTTCCCCTTGTTGTTCCGCTGTTCGCCTGGAGCCTTTAAACTGAGAGTCTGCATGTCTGCATGATGGATGGCTATGAGGGAAACTCTTGCTTGTAAAATCTGTGCTAAATTACCACTGGCTTCAATTGCACATCACTGTGCTCGGCTAGTAAACACCGCATTGACTGTTTGCAAAGATATTAGCAACAAAAATCTCTTTATTACGCTGCAGTGGTGAGATGCTACATCTATATGTGCTACAATTTACAAGAATGCACAATATCAAACCTTCCTAAAATCTGTGAAGAACTGTAGGAGAACAGAGATGTTAATCACCATAAACCTCCTTCCAAAAACACAACACAATTCTGAGCCTATGACTCAGAGAACTTATTTTATACTCTTTTATACTATAGGAAGTAATAAACTTTGCGGGTATGAAATGGGTTGTTTTAGCCTAGAACACCAAAAAAAGTCAGAACATGTTCGTTCCAATTTCTTTAAAAACACCAAAATCTTGGAGCGCTACAGTATGGAATATTCTTGTGATCAGGAGCAGCGCCTGTTTGTTTACAGTATGTACAGTATATATTTGTTTGTTAATTTGTATACAAGATATATCCGATGTGCTGTGATATAATGTAGATATCTGAGTGACTCATTTATATTGGTTTGTAATCAGAAACCTTGCACTTCGCAGCTATTTGATTAATAACCAGCTGTTTGATTAGCCCTTTGATTAATAACCATTAACAGTTCAATATAACCTGCATGACTGGGGAGTTCTCTAACAAGTAACCTGTAGCAGTGAATGCCTCATTTTCTGGCATACCATATTCTTTTAAGCGTCGATTAAACACAACAGAAAAAAATAGAATCATGATTGGAGGAACCCGTCACTCTCTTCCAAACACAGGGGGACACGCCCCCTCCCATTCCTTCTTCAACCCAAATCTGCATGTACTGTTATCGTAATACTAGCTGAGCTTTGAAACAGTTGTTTGGTCTCGCTTTCAGTAAAGAAGGCAATGTCCAGAAACAGGCTTTTCTCTTTTTTTTACTGGTCTGTTTCTGTTCCCCTCCAAATCTATTTCTCCCCTTTTGAACCCCATTGATCGCTATTTCCACAAGCAACAGCAGAATATCACATTTATCAACAACCCTCATTGTTACCCTTGCAATGAAATCTCTTATCAAGATCTATCATGCAATCATACATGCAAAGATTTAATCTTAGCAAATGCCGTGTCGTGACAAAGTGAGGTTGAGAAGATCAAGATGACAGATTGGCACGTGTGTTTATTACAGGCTGTTTGGTAAGTGCCGTCTCAGGCTGGAAGGGTTCAGGCCACTGCTCATGCGTTATTCATGATGTTGTGCCTGGGCAATACTGCCCAAATCTACCTACGGTTACAAACACCAGAAACATCAAACACGTGGACGGCAAATGAGGCGGCAAATATTTAATGCTATGTTCTGTTTAAATATGTTAAAGTGGTGGATGGAATTTGAACAACAACAATTCTCTAAAGTATTTCATCACAAATATGTGTGACTTATCATTAAAGTGATAAATAATTGGCTATTCTGTATTGTTCTTTGACAGGTGGGTGGAATACAATGAATAGAGTGTCGGGTTTGAGGAGGCACAGGTTGCAGGAGCAAATCTTAGGGGAATTTGTGATGGGCAGACATGTGTTGCAACCAGCAGATAGATCTTCCAAGAAAACATGACTATTTCCCACAGGGATCAGCATAATAGTCACTTCCCTGTATCACATCACAAATATTTACAGCTATTATTTACGGCTGTTTTACTGTGTTCGAAAGTAATATCAAGGGGGTAGAGAATGATGGCAGTAGCTCCGATGCAACTATTCCATGTTTTTAGTGGGTGGAAAGAAAGAAAAAAGAAAGATAGGAAAGAAGAAATAAAGAGAGATAGTTTTTTTACATTTAAAATCAACTATTATTATTATTATTATTATTATAATCACCATATCAATGTTTGGCAGAATATTCATAGTTCTGAATACACCTATATAAAGTTGTGGTCACTTTTCAGTAAAGTTTGAGAGATCAAAATTATGACGCCTTACACGTCATCGA
>JAZGTJ010000562.1:72398-86081 GCA_036877575.1 Botia almorhae | reverse complement strand
ACATCACAAATATTTACAGCTATTATTTACGGCTGTTTTACTGTGTTCGAAAGTAATATCAAGGGGGTAGAGAACGATGGCAGTAGCTCCGATGCAACTATTCCATGTTTTTAGTGGGTGGAAAGAAAGAAAAAAGAAAGAAGAAATAAAGAGAGATGTTTTTTTTACATTATTTAAAATCAACTATGATTATTATTATTATAATTATAATCACCATATCAATGTTTAGTTTGGCAGAATATTCATAGTTCTGAATACACCTATATAAAGTTGTGGTCACTTTTCAGTAAAGTTTGAGAGATCAAAATTATGACGCCTTACACGTCATCGATTCAATCAATTCAAAGGGTTCTGCTTTTTATAGAAAACATTCTGTGTCTTTCATACAGCTAATAACACTTTGCTCTATCCTTTAAAATATCAGATTGGCTTATTTTTGATTATTTAAGTTCATTTTAAAAGAATCCTTAAAAGGGCGGTGTTGCTCTGGCAAAGCGGCGTCATTCTTCTGGGCTCGTGTGATTATCATTAACTTTTGCTTCACGTGGATTTTAATTAGGGATCAAAGCGTATGCTTGCGTCGGTTGCACCGGCTGACTATAAAGTTATGTTCCTGAATGTAGGTTCTTAAATATACATATTCTTAAATATACATTAGGTGCTGAACATTCATATAAAAATGCACATTTCCCTGAAACTAAGAATAATTCCCTCACAGTATGTAATTTTTATGTCAGGAAATTCCCGAACGCGATAACAAAATGACCGAAGCAATAAACTAACACATGATGTTCGTACGCCTGTGGATCCATGTAACTTACAGTGTTCACAAAACCACAGTTACAAAACTAAAACATATAGTTTTAATCGGTTTTTACGAGAAAATATGTCCAACCAGGAAAGGGTGGCATTCATTTTCCAAACGCAACTTTCCAAAACTAAAGCTGTCACTCTCATCAGTGGAGCGATGCCAAAACTCACCTCTGTCCGGGACTGAAGTCGCTTGTTCATCTCATAGATTCTGTACTCAGGTTGCACCATATACGGCGAATGTCTCCGGTAGAAGGGTCCGAACGGGGACGAGTAGAACGGGTCGTGAGGAGGGTTCGACATGTTGATTCCGTGTCGCGTTTACAGCAGCGCCAAGGGTTTAGCATCCATACAGCGCGCGTGCAAGATCTCCAAAAGCCGCGAGACAGCAGCAGTCACTGCCTGCGCGCTGGAGCGGAGAGATGAGCGCGCGTGGAGGAGGAGGTGGGAGAGGAGCACCGAACGGGGGAGAGGAGGAGGAGGGCTGGCCTCTCATTGGATAGCCGCAGGCTGCACTGGAACATTGTTGAGGGTGAGCCAGGCAAGTCTTACCATCCCACAAAGCTGCTGGCCCTTATGTAAATGTTTGTTTTTGGCTGCATGTTTTACATTATTTGACATTAGTGTGTCAGTGTTAGCCTATACAGCCTATAACCCGCCGCTTGTTTTCTCTGGTTTTGTATGTTGGTTTTAAACATGCAGTTTAAGAACTATATTAAATTATAACATTATTTGTTGATCAACTATATTATGAAGGTAGATAACAAAATCAGGTTGGGGCAGTTTGTTGCATGTTTTAAACAATTAACTCATTTCAATTTTAGTTGTAGTTAGTTTCAGTTTGTAATTTTAAAAATAGTTCTGAGCTTTGTAATTGCTTTACTGTCTACATTTTGCTGTAGATAACCAGTAGATAACCTGTAAAAGGATATTACCAAGTTCCCTTTGTGACAACCTACACCATTTAGTGTCAAAGCAAATGTCGAAATGGTCAAGTGGTAAAAGAGAATCTTGGGCAATAACAAGGTTCAATAGTGAGGGAAGCTATATTTTTAAGCTATGTATGTATAACTTTCAAAAATAAATTGTCTATATAAGTAGCTCCTCTACTTACAGTACAAGATTAATTACAAAAATGTTTATTTACAGTTTTATTTTAATATCTAACATATAGCTAACATATGTCTAACATATCATAATATATTAGTACACATTTTTCATTTGTACCTCTTAATAATAAAGATAATAAAGAGAAAATACAGGGCATGTAAGAGAAAGCAAATTCACCAAGCGAATTGATGTGCAGGCCAAGTAAACTCGGAATTTGTCCTTTGTGTTTAACCTATCCAGGCACCTGGGGAACAACTGGGGGTAAGGTGCCTTGCTCAAGGGCAGCTGAGTTGTTTCCAACTGGCACTGGGAATCAAACCAGCAACCAGTTGGCCACAAATAACAAAGGCTTTACCTGATCGACATAGATCTGGGACGACCTCTACCAGAAATGTTCAAGGTGGGGCTTAACAGTCTAGCATTAGCGCATGACCGGCTTACACCACAGGTCTGCCTAGGGCTATAATGTTAGACAGTGTGATAAAAGAGACAATATGGTCATAGGGAGAACATGCTTAACTGCATTTGAAATGACCTTGAATACACTGGATAAAGACTGACCAATGCACTGCATACACCAACAGCAACATCCTCCTGTAACCATATGAAGAAAGGGAGAAAATCTCTCCTCATTGATTCCCCGATGCTTTAGATGGGTTATGCTTATACTGTATAGATGTTATTTATACATGAGATTGAGCAGCAGTATCTATGCCTTATACCTTCATAAATAACTTCTATAATTTAAACCTAAAATAATAACAGCGTCTACTGTATATCAGGTTTATAGGACCACACCTCCGTATAACAGAATAATGGCCACACCTGAGGCTTATTTGAGTTTGTTGCATCAGATGAAAACAGATACAGGCTGTGTATGTGATTATATATTATGATTATATACTATGTTGCCACGGTGATTTTGAATAGGAAAAAAAAGATGATTCAATTCCTGTTTTTATGCTGATTTTATTTTGGATATACTTTCTTCATTTAATATAGGAAGGCTTTTTAAGCCGACCCTAACATGCTCTCCAAAATCCATTTTCTCAATTTATGCTAATTAGCCATCATGCGATTTTTTCCCCCCAAATTCCCCAAATTATGTGTTTTGTTGAAATATTTAGGCCCAAGATGAAAAGTCTCACCGTCTTTAAAAAAAGGAAATTCAACCCCAAACACTCTAGGCAAAGAGATTATAAAAAAATCTATTAATAAAGTTATAATTAAAAATTACATTATTTAATATCTCAAGAACTTTCTATTGAACATTTCATAAGGAATCATCTTATTTGCCCAAAGTGCGTTTTTGAAAAATATGACTAAAGGCTACACTGCTTCAAAAAACTTCTTTATCTGTCTGCCTTTTCCTAAGCTGCCATCTAGCTTTAATTTTGGGTGTAAGGAGAGAGGGACTGGAATTGGAGTGTTTTCTTAATTAGAAGTACAAAGTGTGGCGTTAGTGGTGCTGAGGGAGATATATGTTGTAAGGTGAAAGAGGAAGAGCACTTCTGGGGGAAATCGAAATGGGTCAGGACACATATAGACAATCCTTTGCCAGGCTCCCCGCTGTTACTATGGTAACGTACCATGGTGCGTGGCGGATGCCGCCTTCTCTGCAGTTGGAACCCAAACACTCACACACACACACACACACACACGCATATACCAATTTTACGTGCACAACCAACATCATGTCCTTGAATTCATTTAATTTCTTTTTGAAAATACAAGTTTATCTATTTTTACTGGTTTGATTTATATACTGTATGTAGACCTCGAACCTGTTGATAAACTAGATATTCCAAAGTCACGGTCTAGTGGCCCTGAATGAATTTCATATGATGTTTTGATTGTTTATTCTTTATGGTGAATGTTCAAGGTCTTGAGATGATATATAGGAATGGATTTGGACAGAGCCATGACTTTAAAGTTTGTTGACTTCATTGAAACGTCCACATCATTAACAATCTTATATTCATTTCACCACATTGTCTACAAACTGTTTTTGACGTTGCACAAGCAGAAGTTTGGACCAGCAGCATCATCAATCTTGCAAGATCAATTTACTCAATGATTAATTATCTCCATCAACACAAACAAAACCATTGAAATCACTAATGATGGATCAGAGGAATGAGCTCTTAACAGACACAATGCTGGCTTATTGTGATGTCTCAGTTGCTAAAGTCATCTATAAGGTTTTGTGTTAGACTGGTGACTGATACTTTGCAAAGATCACAACTGCAGGACACAGGAGTCGATGCGAGTAGACAAACAGAGGCATTGAACATTGTGACTTTGACCTAGAATGTGCATTGACACACTCACACACATACACACTCTCTCTAATGTTTTTTGAATATGGATGAAATGTACCCGAGTGCTTGAGGAGGAACTGCTAGTTTTGCTGGAGAATCTCATTAGCATCGTAATAGCTTGCAGCCTTATTTGCATATTGCCAAGAGTGAATTTTTTTTCCTCTGGATAAAGGAGCGAGAGAGTTAGTGGGAAAAAAAATCGAAAACTTTGAAGCTCCCTATTTTATTTCATTATTTAAGCTAAGCAAATTCTAATTGAAAGACGCCTTTCAATTATGTTTTCCAGCTTGTATTAGATACAAACAGTTGACTTGTTAAGAATTAAGGGAGAAAACATCCATTACTGCTGAAGACAAACGATATTTAGTTTTTCTCATTATGAATTAAAAATGGTCTGTCACTCAATTCACCTGAAACTTCAGAAGGACAACAGATGTGTCACATTATGAAGACGTGATCTGTGGAAGAATCGGTTATGATGAAAAGCCTAATTGAATAAATATATTAATATCTGGTTTTGTGCGCAGTTAAACTGTTTTCATGCACATTAGAGTCTGATCTCAGTTTCTTTGTTGTAAGCATATGCAATGTTCTGTTTGCGTTTTTTCTACACACTTCATTACAGGTGACCTTTCCGCATGGTAATTGTGTGTGTCTGTTTGTTTGAGTTCTCATTTCAGAGGCATATGGCATGTTTGAGATGTGAAGGCAATGTTTACTCAAATACAGTGGCTCTGCTGGTGGTCACCAAACTGCAATTTAATGAGTTCACATGTTAATATAATCCTTGATTTGAAGGTAAACAGATTGGGCTCACTGTGTATAATGGAGGGTTCGAGCTCCAGACTCAGCCAGAGCTCTAAGCACCACCCCCGGATTTAAATTTCATTATAACTAGATATAAGGCAGAGGAGGGATGCCAGAAGGATTGTTGCAGGCACTCATTTAAATATGCTCACCCTGAGTTGTGATTGGTCAGATTAAATGAACATGCTCCTCCTATATTTTCATGTAGAATGCCATATTCCACTTTTTACACACAATTTTTTGTTGTTGCAATTGGCATTCTGCAGCCTAATATGGCAATCTGGAAAATCGTTAGCATATTCTACTAATAAACAATGAAAAACAGAAATCTAATTTCACAGTTTAACATGCTTGGCTTGTTGGACTTGTGTCACTTGAGCATGCAAAACCTCCGGTAACTGTTGACTCCCCCGAGTGATTTATGGAAAACAATTATCTTGATATAGTTTAGTTGCAAGCCGCAAAGCATAATTTATTTGTGCGTTTTATACATACATTATATCTTGTGTCTGAGTAACAGCCATAAAGGTAAATTAATTAAGGCTGTACTCAAAAATACAAGGCAATTATTCTCTTTAAATCACAAGGGTAAACTAAACTGATTGGGTTTACACTAAATATCTCCTGTGAGGCAAACAGCCTTTTTTAAACTTTATTTATATGTTGATTATTATTTTGATTATTGCTACAGATTTGGTTGATATATTGCATGACCATACAAAAAAGTTCTGTTATCATTGCTTAATCTGTTTAAGTCCTACAACACAAAACTATGCTTACAACTGCCACTGCATCACTGCATTAAATCAGTATTGAAGCTTTTTTTACTTTCGTTCTTGAATACAGTCTTTCCTTCTCAACATTTTCTCTCTGTCTTCCCAGAGTCTTGATGTCTACATAGATCTTCACCATCATTGAACATCTGTTTACAATTTTAGTCATGGGGTTGAGGCCCTTCACGAACACTTACATATCAACTAACCCAAAAGTCTCATGGTAACCTCTATATACACATTTACAATGACACAGGAGTCTCACTGTTCTGTAGTTTGATTTCATTATTTTGTACAGGGAAACACCCAGTTTTATTGATAGAGAAAATGGAAGAGGGAGACAGAAAGAATGTGAAATACAGTACACACATCTATAAAACCAGCAACACACACACACTGATTCCCTCCCCCATCTCTACTTCCTCTCCTCTCCCCTCCTGAAACTGGCTTCCCATCCCCCTGCAGGTCAGTTAATAAGGGAGGAAGCTTGCCTGAATCTCACAGTCTGACACACACACACACACACACACGCACATGCACACGCACACACACACACACACACACACACACAAACTGAGCATGTAAACCATGGCACAAATTTGCCAACACCCATAGATATTCATACAAAACATAGACAGCTGTTCGTCACCACATATAAATATGCATTTAATATAGTGTGGTCATACACATTCATATCGTCCAAGAGTACGTACTGTGATGTGTATGTGTGCAATTGTGTCTCTCTAGGGCACACACAGTCCAGTCTCAAGGGAATAGTCTCATAGTCTCAGGCTGAATGTTACTGAAACGAGGGAGTGGAATTTTACCCACACTCCACCTCTGCAGGAGACCTGAACTGAACGCACACACACACACACACACACACACACACACACCCCTTCTGCATGTCTGCCTCTGTCTGTCTCAATCTCTATAGGTGGTTTATGATTATTCCTTCAATACCAGACACCAGATAATGACTAACATGTGTCGACACATGTTTACACCTAGATTCAGAATCTTTTCTAAAGAGCAACATCTAACTCACATCTGATGTTTTGATGTTCCCCAGATGTTTTCAGCTGATTCTAAGTTGATTAAGCTTAGAATTAAATGTTTAAAGTGAAAATAAGATAAGCAATAGAGAAATAGAATGCTATCCCTAAAAAACATAAATAGTTAAACAATTTCAAAAGACGCAGTTACCTGGAACAGAGTGTAATCATGGTTTAGAAAGCTTGTTTACCAAGAGCCTGAGTTTAGTTTATTTTCACAGAAACAAAACAAAGAGCCGAGGCACAACTAGTTACAAGCAATGAATTGTGTTCATTAGTATTATAAAATGGAAAAAGCCACCCTTAATATTCTGATTGGATCAGCCATTGTTGATAAAAGCACACCTGTGATCACACATTCTATAACAATGCAAGTTGCCATGTTGCTTGGCAACCATAAACAGCCTACAGTTAGACTTATGCAGTATTTTACTTGTCGACAATTGTTTAGAATAACAATCAGTTTTATTGCTGATGCACACAAAGAGATTGTGTTGGTGACAAAAGCTTCCAGCACACAGAAAAATGAACAAACAAAAACTACACGTATACAGAAATGAGAACAAATAAATACAATTAAAGTTCATTAATTATTTACAATTATACGTTGTATAAATATATGACTTTTAATGGCTTTATTAAACTGTGTTTTTTATCATTTTGTTGTTGCTGGGTTTAAACAACAGTAACTGGAGGCATGTTACAGTGATGGTTTTAGGCACTCCAATGTTTACAGTACATAAGAACAGCCCTTATGTGTGTTAAAATCACCGTAATGCTCAGTGTCCCGTGGCTTATTGCTCTTTTATGCACACATAAAATAATAAAACAAATGTAATGGATGCATGCAGACACTAAATGAGAAAACATCTGTCTGCATAAATGAGTGCATATACACACAAACATAGAAAGACAGCATGACCATACGAATATCAGTGATAGAGAAACAGAAGGAGAAAACGGCCATTAACAGAAATAGACAGAAACACACACATACACACACACACACACACTAGAGATTACATTGGCAGTCCCGCTGAGATTATCGTTCTTGTAGATTCTGAACTCATGTTTTTGATCTGCGTTCACACTCAGAATTTGTAAGTAATTTTGATCACTGGTTCTCTACATGCGCGCACACACATTTATATGCTGTTATAACATTCCAGTGATGCTTGGCAAAGACAGACCGTCCAAACAGTTTGTGCCACTTCGTTTAATCATTAAAACCTAGTTAGTGTCTTTATCGAAAATGCAAAATGCATCTAAAAAATGAATACATTTAAACTGTCACTTTAGTGCATGTCAAAATAATTGCTAATGGGGCCACTGTACTTAGAAGACAATTTGCAACAGACCATGTAACCATCGAGATAATGTACATATATTAATATTAGACATGGGTATGATAAAGTTGAGTTGATGGTTACAGTCTTTGCTTGGAAATGTGAAAGTATTACTTTTGTATGTGTGCTGTGTAAGTGACCATCCACATTATTGACACATAAAATTCATTCACAGTCATCTTTAAGCACCAAACAGTTTTCCATATTGTCTTAAACAGGCTCCCTAGCAGTCTTTTCTTTTTTGGATTTAAGCCTTTAAAAATTCCTTTGGGGATTTTCTGTGCTTTTCTGTGCAGACACAGTAACATTGACCCTCCTCTGCCTCCAACTCTCGCTCTCTCTCTTTCTGTCTATATCCCCCCAGCTTGTTCTCGCCCACTGTATCTGCCGTTCCAGAATTCCTCTTTTTGCTACCATTCCTGCAATCTCTAAGCCAATTTGCTTTCTCTCCTGCCACATATCTGTATTTTGCATTAGTTGCCAGCATGAGTGTGATGGTCATTTCTCTCTGCTCCTGCCCCGCACTGATGAGTACTGACACAGGAAGCCCACATGACGGGTCAGATGAAATTCATGTACCACACTCCAGGGGGCAAAAGCTAACTTGTTAAACAGGCCCCTGGCCAATCACAGCATCTGAGATGCTCATTGTAGCCAATCAGAGGTCAGAACCTTCCAAAACCAGAAAGTTTAAACCACTTTATCATACAACAACAATTAAGAATCTCACAATCACTAACAAAATTAGTTTTTATGGCACGTTGGAAGTAATAAGTGTAACATTTTGCATTGACATTGACGACACATTTATGACTTTAAAACAAAAGAAAACAGAATAAAATATTGTGGTTGTTTTAAAGCGATCATCATCAGCTCTACCTTCTATCATGTTCTCTCGTGTCTGGCTGCGGTCCTATGGCAACACAGATCTCTGCCAAAGATGGAAAGAGAACAAATAAGCAGGAATATAAACAAATACTGAGGAAAACTCAAGGAGACAGACATGCAGATATGAAGGAAACAAGTATGAGAGAAAAGGGGAGAAAATATATATTTTTTACTGCTAAGCAACACTACTGTTTAGTTTGATTTTAGCTAAAACAGAAAATATTACTATACAGTGAGGTGCCTTCTGTGAAAATGCTCCTATTTTACATATCTTTTGCTTTACAAATGATGTTATCAGCTTCAGAAGTTTTGTTAAATTAACTCGAACTTATGTTGACCCCCGTTGGCACTTGACAGTATTCACTTGAGTTAGCATAAACTCAAGGTGAAAAACCTGATTTGTGTTCACTACCCATGTTTTCTATTCAGAATATGTTATATTTATTTATTTTGTGTGTCACCACTGTTCTTAAATTAAGGAGATATCAATCAAGATTGTTCCTTGGTAATATAAATTTGGGAAATGAAACACTTGCTCTGAATAAATAAGCCATATCTGAGTTTTTTCACAGATCGGGGTGAGATCTTAACTTGTTTCTTCTATGTTTAATGTTGTGACTTTAGCGGATCTGAAGTAGACAAAATGTCTTTGGTGCTGAAGCCGAGACAAACCAGTTTGCCATACTTCCATCGTGGCATGTTTCTAGTATACATGTAGATGCTCAGTACAGATGCAATTAACAACCACCAGGAAGCAGTTTGTAAACCTGACCATTTCTGAAGGCAATTATCTGTGACAAATCCAAAAGGGTTCAGGCATCGTATAAAACACTGATGATTCTAAAATATAAAAAGAGAGGGAAAAATACAAAAGAGTGATGAAAAAAGATTTTCCCGGGTCCTGGATTTACAATGGCATCCTGTGTTCTTGGATGTGCGGTTGCCAAGGCAACAGTAACTTGGTGACCTCGTTATTTCAGCCTAATCCAGCACTGAAATTATGGTTGCTCCACCCTTTTGCCTGGCTGCCCTGATAACATAATCATTGCAAATGAGGCCCAGGAAGAAGAGAGATAGAGAAAGAGAGAGAGTGAGTGACAGTCAGACTGAGATCCACAGATGAGAAGAGAGTGAAAAGAGAAAGAGACACACACACACACACACACACACACACACACTGCAGTGAGGGAGTATTGGTGTGACTTGATGAATAAATCAGCAGTAAATCAAACCATGAAATATAACTCTTGTGGTTTTAGAATAAAATAACACCCAAAATTGCCTAAAAGAGACCCACCATTATGTTGTTTCAAACAAGATAATTTGGCCATCTTGCAAAAGCTTGCCATAACTGCACTTAATAGTCATGTAGGAAATTGTAATCTGACAGCAGACTCTACTCACAACAAAATTATAATCAGTAATTATCATAAACTAACACAACTGAGCATTTTTACAAAGCAGATGTGCATTTAGAAGACACACTGAAAATTAACACTGAATAAAAATGATCTTGAGGGGTAAAATAAGGTGAGTGGTAATCTACTGGTAACTGCGGTAATCTACTGTTGCTCTGCTTGATCATGTACACCTGATATCTCCAACATTTTGACCTGAATTACCAAGGTTAAATTCAAATAAATAGCTTAATTACTAATTGAAATAACATAGAAAATTACCTATGTAAAGGAGGACAAGGAACGATTAAAAACATATTTCTTTGAAATAAATATGGGAACTAACATGAATCTTTAGCTATGCCTCTTTAATAATTCACCAGATTTGCATATCATTATCTGCATATCTCATTACCTCTGATAGAGACACTTAAATATTCAAAATTATAATTAGGCTTATATTACATTGCATACATTAGCATAAATAATGCAAGACTAGCCTTTGAGCAGCTTGATAAAAAAATTGCTCTGATGATTGTGTTTCTTTTTTGTTATGACACATTCGCGAATGTATTGTACTTTCTGACAATTTTAACAATCTGACAACAAAAACTCAGGTCACAGTTTCACAACAGTGTTGACTGTGAAACTGCATATGCCATAATTAAATGTAGGTGCCATAACAATAAATCATTAATAATATGAATTATTAAAATCAATTAACAACAATAATAACATTAGTTGGTATTAATAAAATGGCAGTAATATAAATTAATGTTTGCATTTCCACAGAGCAGAAGAGTTCAGGGAGTGCTGCGTCAGAGAGAAAAAAGTTCAAGTCAACAGCAGAAAGATAAAGTTTTTGCATTCATAAATAATTGATAACTATTCTAAAATTCCCTGGCATTGTCAGGGGAACTTCTACAATATCAACCGAGGAATATTCATCTCTGAAAACAGCTTATTAAATTATTGATTTGCTGAAAACTGCTCATCAAATTTGATCGCTATGTTGACATCCACATGGACTTTGACTGAAGCAGGTCATAGTAACCGACATAATGTAATATCTTCTCACAATCCAGCTCATATTTAACATCAACTGAAAAACTTTCAGCTCATAAATAGACAAACTGGCTCAGCGCAATATGGACAAGTCTGCAGTGATATTATATATAAAATGTGGGAGGAACGCAGCATAAATAAATAAGAAATTACAGAGAGAGAGATACACTGTGAATAACTTTTGCAAAAAGACACACAAATTATAAATATTACTGGCATGCCCTAAACCAAACTTCCTACCTAAAAACAAAACTTTTTATAGCATTAAAAAACAAAATATTAATTTTGTCCCGACAAGGGAAATTTTTGGACATATTTAGCTAGGTTTACACACACACTTTAATATACAACAAGTATGACACAACCTTTAACTAATAGGCAAAATAAAAAACATAAAAAAGTATAGACTCTCCATATGCAATCTGGAAAACATGTTGAATATAAAATGGCATTGCATTATTAACTGAACTGCAATAATTGAGTAATATAATGTAACAAAAGTCTTTTTTTAAGAGGATTAGTTTAATAGTGGTGTGCAACAACTGCCTAGGACACCTGCAAAGAGAGAGAGAGAGAGAGAGACTGAGAGAGAGCTGAGTGTCCTTCAGATAAGCAAGATTGCTTACTAGCGCCATCTAAAGGTGAAGTTACGGCACAAGAAAAAAACAATATTGTGATATTTTATAATTGTAAACACAAAACAGTTAGTCCTGTTTGTGGGCGTAAATGACCTGCGCCAGCCAAAATGACCATGCAGGCCATTTATTGGAGTAATGGTGCCCATCTTTCTTTACCCATCACTTACATCTGCCTTTTTCTGTCTCTCCCACATTCCCACACACACTCACCTCACTGTGTCCTCACACTCAAGTTACCACGACTGAACTAACCACTTCCATCTGTAGGCTCTTCATTTATACAGTCACCAGGCTTGCCAGACAAAATGGCTTCCACATGGCAATCAGACAGAAGAACAACAACTGCAGGGATTGAAGGAGCTGTGCCTCTCTGCCTTAGCCAACACAATTCAGCACTGCAGACAAACCATCAGCCAGCCGAAATAAAACGACACACAACAATTTTGTTTCAGCACATTATGACTGAAATCAAACCATTAACAAATATCTTTTCAAACTTGAATGTGAGAGATTAACAGCTTTGTTATATATTACTGTGGGGTGTCCCTTAAAGCAACAGGTCACCCAAAAATAATACAATGTCTATTTACTTTCATCTTGTTGCAAATGTCATTTTTAGCCATTTCAGAGCATAAGACAAACATACCTGCAACACAACATTGTTTTTAATATTCTTTATTGTGCAGGTATAGTTCATACACAAACTGGAGAGGAAATACTTTGAAAATAGGGTGTCCATACATGACTTTATTTCGACCAGTAAACATACACAATCACACTAAGACACAAGCTAAGGCCACTTCTCTGAAAAGTTAAACTGTAAGTTCCAAATACGACCACACAGACGAAAGACACAAACTTTTATGCTTAACTATCATCTGCTTGACTGCCATATAGCACATAATACACAATCAGTATATCAAACATGTAGGTTAATACTTTGGACACTCAGAGATACTGAGTACTTCCAAAGAGGCTGGATAAGTAGAAATCAAATTTTTTTGTTGAAAAGACCAGCATTGTTGCTTACCAACACATGTTGGTTTTGGATGCTGATTTGCTGAAGAAACCAGTACGATTTCCACAGTCAACCAGCATCACTTGTGCTGGTAAACAGCATGGCTGTGCTGGTCCACCAGTGAGACAAGCATTGAATTTCACGCTCGTCTTTTAAACAAGGTTTTGGCTTTACATCTCTCCTCTGCTGCACAGTATACTGGTCAAGATTTCTCTCCTGCACTCTCCTTCGTTTTTCTCTGTTCTACCTTTACTGGGCCAGCGAGGCCTCTGTTTTACCCCCAGTTGTCACCAGCTGAATGAGGCTGCCTGAGGCTGGCCGTCCTGACCCAGTGGCCCAGCTGTAGAAAGTTCTGGAACAGACAGAGAGAGAGAAAATCAGAAACATGTGAAAATTGATGGTGGTAAAGGACAGAGAAAAAAAGATAGAGAGAAAAGAGAGAAAGATACAGAGAG
>JAZGTJ010000562.1:0-66167 GCA_036877575.1 Botia almorhae | reverse complement strand
TATTAAAAATTAAATGTAAATTTAATTGTAAAAATGTAAATTAGTCCTAATTTTGTTGGATTACTACGGTGCCAGTTCTCGTACTACATGGCTACGAGTCAAAGCAAAAGTTCAAGAACATTTAATTTGAGTTTGGCTGTGGATGCTATGGAAGTTCTTAATGAAACTGTTGAGCAGAGAGTGGATGATGAGCAGAGTGGGTGATGAACAGGTTTTTGACACTGATAAAATGGATGAACTGGGTTTGACATTGGATAGTGATGAAACAAATGACTCTTTTCAAGATTCTGATGCAGAAGAAATGGAGCCTCAACTTAACATGAAGACAAAACTGGTTGAATGGGCAGCTAATCGGAATCTCTCTCAGTCTGCTTTGTCGGAATAACTGCACATACTTATAAATGAAGGTCTAAATTTACCAAAAGATCCAAGAACTCTTATGTCTACTTTTAAAGACTGTGAAGTCAAAATAATGGGAAGTGAAAGTTACTACCATTTTGGCCTGTGTAATGCAATATGTGCAGAGCTGAGTAATGCACAAGACAAACTCATTAACATTAACATTAACTTTGAGACTAAATGTTGATGGAATACCGCTTTTCAGAAGTTCCATGCACAGTTTTGGCCCATACTGGGTAAAATTAGGGAGCTACCTAGATCAAAAGTGTTCATGATAAGTCTGTATGCTGGCCCATCTAAACCACCGTCAGTTCATAAGTACATGAAAGATGTTATTGAGGAATTTCAGACACTCACAAAGGAAGGCTTTTACTTCAAGCAGAAACATTACAGTGTTCCCTTGCCTGATGCAAACCAAAAAGAAGCAGAAAGGCGCTCTCTAAATGGTTCACTGGAAAAAGAGACAGGGGTGAAAAGGGTCATTACAGCACAGCAGGAGAGAAGACCATCTCCAGGAGTGTGATGAGTTGTGTGAGTCCAAATATTTTAATACTGTAATGTTCAACAGTTTGTTGAGTTTATTGTTGTTTTGCTTCTACATTGCCATTTAAAAGAACACTGATGTTTCTAAATGGGGGTAGTTCACCCAAAAATGAACATTCTGTCATCCTGTCTCACCTTCATGTCTTTCCAAACCCTTAAGACTTTCGTTTATCTTTAGAACTGTTCATCCAGTTGCACTGGCTGCCAATAGCTGCTCGCATCAGATTCAAGGCTCTAATGTTTGCATTCCAGCACCTCTCTACCTACTCTCACTTCTGCGCACCTATGTGCCCACCAGAAATCTGCGTTCAGCTAACGACCGTCGCCTTGTGGTTCCATCCCAACGAGGGAGGAAATCACTCTCCCGGACTCTCTCTTTCACTCTGCCCGGTTGGTGGAACGAACTCCAGATCTCCATCAGAATGGCTGAGTCATTAGCCATTTTCAAGAAAAAACTAAAAACGTCTTTACTTCCTTGACTAATTTACTAACACACCCCCACTTCTACTTAAAAAAAAAAATTCCTTATACTGTGTTGAAATATCTGAGACCTGTCTATAGCACTTATTCACTGTTGCCTCCTATTGTATTAGAAGTTGCTTCCTTATCCTCATTTGTAAGTCGCTTTGGATAAAAGCATCAGCTAAATGACTAAATGTAAATGTAGAACAGAAAGTAAGATTTTTTTTTTTAAATATGCAAGATTTATGTTCCTCCATTGATTGTTTATTCCCCCAAAATTCTGATGCTTTAGAAAGTTTGTAAAGAGATCAAAAATAAATCAAACAGTTTAATCTAAGTATTTTAAAAAGTCATTATGGCTTTATATGATGAACAGTTCTAATTTAGGCTTTTATTCAAATACAAACATTGACCAGCGAACAATGTTTAAAGCATTCAGTATTGGTAAATGGAAGCGCAAACATGCTTGATTATGTTTATCTTCTATGTTTAGCATTTATATGTGAATAAAACCTTAATTAAATCTATATATCAGATAAAGTAATCATGTCTTTTCAGAAGACTTTAATTAAACTGCTTGATTCTATGGATTTATTCAATCACTTTGTTAACATTTTAAAGTGTCAGCATTTTGGGGGAATAGACTTTAATTAAAAACGTTTTTCCCCCCCAAATGTTGTGTACCATTGGTTGGAAGATTATCACCCTTGATGTTCAACATTTTATAAAACCCTAAATAGTGTGACTGAAAAAAAGTGTCAGAAAATAATAAAAAAAGTGTTTGATATACAGAACCTGTACAGACCAGTTGTTGAAGATTATTGTTTTACTGTTAATGTTCAACATTAGTTTGATATACAAAACCTGTACAGCATTTTAATTTTAAATTTTTCAAATTGCTGATGTTGCTTTTATGAATAAAAAAAATATTTTTGGGATAGCACCAGAATGTTAAAATCACAGATAAATAAAAAATAAGAATTGAGCATAAAACTGTATAAATATCAATAATTATACTGCCAGGTGAGATGACTCAAAACACACACATAAACCATGTGGGGCCAGTCCAGTACCCACTGATAAACCCATACTGGGCCCTTGTATATACCACATGGGCTTCATAAAGTGGGACCAATATGGATCTTATGCATGTTGCCCAGTTGGGCCCCACATTAGCCCCAGTAAGATTATACATAAGATTAATATGGGCTACTTTAGATAGGGCCCACATGCAACCCATGGACAAACCCATTTAGGGCCCATGCCTCAAGCCCATATGGTGCCCACATTAGCCCCACACTGCAATGTTGGCTGGGAAACATGGCTCCATACTTGAAAAAGGTCTTACCTAGCAGTTAATTTCTCCTCCAGGACACCTCGATGAGGTTACAGTATGACACCAAACTCCATCAACCTTAGTTTCAAGGTTACTTGTCTTACTAAAACCACATAAAACTCGATCATGCTGTTATTTTTATGAATTGATAAACGCATAACCATAAAGAAATACCATCCGGGTTTGATGTCTATCCTGCTAACTCACACATCCAGGTATTACTGTACCAGCTTAACTATTGGGTAAGCGTGTCGTACACGAGAAGACAAGTTCAGCAAGGTTTGCCATTACAAATCTGAGCATATCGATTTTTAAATACAGCAGCTACACAGCGAATGTTTTGGAAGCGGATGATGACGCCACTATCCAGCACGTGTTCCACCTTTCTCTCCGCCGGTTGGCACGGGCTTGAGTGACGTCACTGGACTGCTGTTAAAGGCGGAGGCTCAAGAGAATACGTTTATTAATATAGTAAACAAAGTTTATATAACATGCAAAGAGATTTTTATATTTTTAATTTAACTAGTTTAGTTTGGATGTCTTGTTTTTCATGCAAATGTGTTTAGTAAGTTTTCATTAAGAAGAATAAGAATAAGATGTTTGAAGTAAAATAAGAACTAAACATAAAGTCTTGATTGTGGATTTAGGTTAGCGTCCAGGTTAAAAAGGTACGCCCAGATACAACTGATAAACATACTTTATAAATCTTTATTAGTTTATAAAATGCGTTGCTGGAATGGATTTGTATGTTAATTAGAAATTGAAACCACTGTAGAATAAGTCGTTAGTAATAGCAAGTCAATGAATTGCAATGAAAAGACTGCAAAAACAGGTGCAGTTTTGTTTCTGTTCACAGTGATACTGTTTTCGCAACAACTTGCTGCTACACATTTCTTGAGCATAAAACACACCAGTACAGATTCTGTGAGCGATCACAAGGTGTCGCTTCCGCCTATCCCATTCAAATTGTTATTTGTGATGCTGAAAATACAGGCGCGCCTTCACATCGCCTTTCGAGTGCATTGGTATTGGTAAAATCATTGATCAATAATATATTCGCTATAATTTGGTGCTCTGATGGTATTTCGCCTCCGTCTGTTAACCGCAACATCAAATCGACGCTACACTGATGCTTTTCCAACGCCTGGAATAAATGCAGTGCGTTATTATTTTCGCCTTCGCTGAGAATGAATGAATGAACGAACGAGGCAAGTGATGCCATGCTTTGACAGTCGGGGATATTTGTAAAAGCTTTTGTTCTATATTTGTCTCTCGTACAATAACGATCTCTTTGTACAATAACGATCTGGCGTTAGGATGTTCCCGTCGTGCTATTCTAAGCCCAAGAATGGGTCTCAGTTTAAGATGTCTTACACCAAAGTGATTTTTGGTGTGTTGGTGGTGTACGTCCTACATACGTGCTGGGCCATGTACGGCTTTATTTACACCAAACCCTGTGACAGCTCGAAGGGTGACAGCTGCGTTACGTCTTATCTCACTGTCAAGCCTCGACTGCAGGTGAGGTATCGGAATAAATCGTCTTCTTTTAACTATAACTGTAAAATATACTGTACGGGATGAAATGTAGTCATTTGGGAGTAAGGTTACGGTTACTGCATGAAATATGAGAATGTGTTTTATGAAATCAATAGCTCAGCGTTTACTCCGCCCTGGATCCCAGTGATGAGACTGGACACAACCTTTTGTTCAAAGTGGACAGATTTGACATTAACAGCAAGTTTGAAAGGCAAGTTGATCTTTTATTGTCTTATTTGTTGCATGAATCATCATCAAAGATCCTCTGCTGCTAAGAACTTTCTACATAAAGATCTTTATAAACTGTCTATTTAATGATTTAAATTGCATTAAACAGCAAGATATCAAACTAAATGAGGATTTTAAAAAAAAGCACAAGCACACATTTCAACATTATCCTAAAATATGTAATGTGGTTTTTGTTGTTTGTGGTTTTACATCATAGAACAACAGATATAGTGGCTTAACATAGTCTATCATTTATATGTTAGTCTTCTGTGGTTACTTTCTATTTGTTGGTTTCACTTCGTTTGATATTTTCTTACCTTATGCAATGATATTTATATGTATCTTTTAAGTGTCTAAAAACCTTGGACTCATTATTAAAAACCTTGGTTTATGGAGTTCCATGGTGTTTACAATTTGATATCATCACAATGACACGACCACAGTCCATTTTTGTAAGGCTATATAACAGTCTTATTTACCATGCCATATTGGGGTTAAAGTATAATGTGGCTTAAAACCGATATTTTGACAGGTGATGTTTGACCAGTATTTTATATAAAGCCAATACTTTAAATTACATCGCTGAATTGCTCAGATAGCTATTCATGTTTGAATACTGTTTTGTTGTGCTGCGATTAAAGGAAGGTGAGTGTCACCCTCCCTGAAATGACCCATAATAATGGGACACTCCATGCAGTAGTGTTTATACACAAAAGCGGAGTGTTGCCCTGGAAAGACAACAGACATGTGCGGCTTGTGGCCCGCCTCACCTCTCAGATGACCCCTCCTCAGTCTGCTGCCTCCACCACCAAACAGACCAATAAGGTACTGTGACCGGTTATTACTGCATGCACTCCATCAATCACAAACAAAACATTTGAATCCCTCCAGATCAGCTTGTAAATGTAGACATTTTCGATAGATTTACTTTGCTATTTTAACACAATAACTGTGTTCATAGAATCTTGGTTTGTTGTGAGGCAATCATTGTTTGCTCTAGTATTGTGTCTAGTATTTAATGTATGAAAGTATTATAAACCCAGTATTATAATGTATTGTTAAGATTAGCTTAAGCTTGTTAGTGCACCAGCTTCATGTCTGATGTCTGATGTTAGACCCAGTTTAGTAACACTACATTGTACACTACATCCATTTGTTGACATTGCAAAAATATTTATATTATATCATACTACAACATTTATTTCTCATAGTTTATGTTAGTGTTAACATTTACTAATACATATTTAAAAACGATACTAATACAATATTTAAAAAAAGGTTGTTTCTGTTACCATCAGGTAATACACAATGAACTAGCATGCAAGGAACAATAAACAACTGGTTTTGTATTATTAAATAACATTAAGAGATTAATAAACAATGTTAAAGCATGTTACTTATTGCTGGTTAATGTTAGATAATGCATTAAGTAATGTTAATGAATAAGACCGTATTGTAAAGTTTTACCCTAAGGTTCCAAATGAGCTTATTTACTGCCCTGTAGGCTGTGGAGAAAGTTTAAATGTGGATCTTTTGGTCTGTATTTATAAAGACACCAGAGGAGCAGCAGATTGTTTCATACTGGAGATCACGAATCACCCTGAACCTAATGAATGAGGACTTCATCTTTAGCAGCGCTGGGGTTCCAAGCGACCTGCGGCGCTATGTGAAAATGTGAGTTTTTAAAGGCTTAAGTGTATGAGTGTTACACAGTGCTTGCATGGTAAAGTTGTTTCTGTACATTGTTTTGAACCTAGATACTGTGCGTGTGTGCATCTAATGACTGCCCTGAATATCTGTTTATTCCATTTTCATTATTTCTTTCCTCAGAGTTGAAGATGGTAAAAGGGAAAAGAAAAAATTATATCTGCCACTTTTACTGATGGATGAACTAAGAAGCCGATTAAAAGACTTAATTGTATGTATAAGAGTTTGTGTGATAGTTTTGAGATGCTATTTAAAAAGTTAATATTGGTTTGATTTATGAATAATTTGGTTATAATTACACAGGAGATCAACAGTAGCACAAAGGCAGTGCCACTAACAGTATCATATGACACCATCACCTTACGCAAATTCAGAATATGGATCCACATACAAGCTGTCATATATTCACTCAAACATTTTGGTGAGTGACATGCAGCTGCATTACATGACAGTAATTCAGTCAATAGATTCTCAAGTTTAATTCAGTTCTAATCACATGTGTGTTTACACTTACACTTGTTTCTCATTCAGGATTTTCAGAACAGAACCTTGATGAAATCAAAGCCATCTTTGTTGAGAGTGGTCTACATGTCTTGGCTTTGTCCGTTCTCTTGCCTGCCTTCCATGTAAAATGCCTTAGATAATAAGATTTTGAGTATTTTTTCTTATTTAATGTTTGTGTCTATCCTATCACTAGTCAAATACTTTCTTTTGCAGTTCTCGTTTGAAATCTTTGCCTTCAAGAATGATATAAAGTTCTGGCGAGAAAAAAAGAGTTTAGGAGGACTTTCCGGAAGATCAGGTACAGAATAAATACCAGCTGTGAGTCATAAAAAAGCCAGACCACACAGAATCATTCCTGTGTAGAACATATAAAATCTTCTCTTTCTTTGTCTGTGTCTCTGCAGTGCTGTGGAGATGTTTTAGCACCATCGTAATTTTCCTCCATCTACTAGAAGAACAATCTAGCTGGCTAATTCTGCTGCCCACTGGGATTGCCGCTCTGATTGAGGTACAAAAATAGATGAAATGTACTCAATTTAGACAGCTTGCAGTTCTTTTAATATGAAACTAAATCTGTTGAATATAAATTTTCTTCTGTATTATTTCATAATAACTATTTTATATGTCCTAAATTTGTAGTTATGGAAAGTGAATAAGGTGATAGCACTTTCACCCAAATTTCACGTAAGTTTGTATTATACTCATAAATAATAGTATGTTTGAACATATGTTATATGTCTTATTCTGAGCTTTTCATTTAAAGGAAGAAAGACTGGATGAGTTTGAGCGAGCAACAGAAGAGTTTGATTCTAAGGTATGAGCATTTACTCATATTTGACCATTTAAATGACATATTGTGAAAATAATTTCTTTATGCCTTAAAATATCTTAAATGTCTTAACTTTACACCCTTGCTTCATTTAGTATACACTGAACCATGAATATGCCTCCACTCAATCACTCCATCTCGGATTATATGATCCACTCAGTCCACTCGTTGATGTTATTGTTTACAAAATGTTTGTGACATGGCATTTCAAACCACGTTTTTTTGAGACTGTCTTGTGTGAACTGCAGTTTTAGAGAGAGAATATTCATCAATGGTGTTTACTAATAAATGTGCATATGTTTCTTCTTCGAGCATACTAAAAACACCACATAGACAACACTAAATGCTTGATTTTCCAGTTTTACAGGGACATTCTCTTCATTTTTACAGGCTATGAAATTCTTGTCATATCTGATGTATCCGTTGTGTATCAGTGGAGCTATATACTCATATTTATATCTCCGAAACAAAAGGTATCATTGTTCATTGAGAGACTATATCATTCAGTTAGCCTGTTCTTTTGTTTATTGTTCTCATTATTAATGATTATAAACATGCATTGATGTCTTTATGTTGTGAACTCTTCATAGTTGGTACTCTTGGATAACCAATGGCCTTATTAGCGGTAAGAACTTAAAATGTTAATAATAATAACAATAATAATAGATAGAAGGCAGCATAACTGTTTCTTTTCTTTTTGAACATCAAGGTGTTTATGCATTTGGATTTCTGTCCATGGTTCCTCAGCTGTTCATTAATTACAAGGTTTGTTTTCGAGTAGCTGTTAAGATTCAGTTCAGCTGTAAGTATCTTTCCTCTATATTAGTTCATTTGATTGTTTCTCAATGTGTTTTCTGCTTTTCTCAACAGTTAAAATCAGTGGCTCATCTGCAGATGTCCACCTTGATGTATAAGGTATGTTAAACGGGTGCAGTAATACTGATGTAATGACGTCACATGAACACTTTGAATGTGGCTCAACCAATCAGAATCAAGGACCAGAACTATCCGTTTTAAAGTAATAAAAAAGAATTTCAAATTTTGAAAAGAATTTAAAAAACAACTGTAAATGTACTGTAGATATACTGTAACTTTGAGATGTTATTTATTAATTATTATGTTATTGATTTATTAATCTTGGTAAATACAGTTTTTCTGTATATATATATATATATATATATATTTTATTTGTATGTATTGCCAGTTGTTTGTGCTTAGTAAGAAGTGTTAACTGAGATTAATATTAAAAGTTGTGAAATAGACATATTATAAAACAAAACATTGGACACAACCATATTGCACAGTGTTGGATAATAACTTTATCAGAGAAGTCACAGTGGTTGTTTGCTTGTAATTCTTAGGGCTTGAATACATTTATCAGTGATGTGTTCAGTGGAACAATAACGACTCCTGGACCCCATCAACTGGCCTGTTTCAGAGATGATGTAGTCTTCCTCATCTACCTCTATCAGCGCAGGTGAGCAACACTTACAGTTGCTGCTTATGGCATAGAATGCAAGAAGAGCTGTTATTATGTAAGGACTGATATTATAGGGCCATCACTGATTATGTACAAATTATGCAATAACTCAATAATTTGTTTCTAAAAGTGATTTTACCTTGAAAAAAGTGCACAATCAATAACTTGTAATCAAACTTTCTTGGGTTAAACATGAAAAAAGTCAGTTATTGAGCAAGTTCATAACAGATATGATATGATATGATATAATGATATATAATTTGCACTTTTAGGTTAGATTTTAGTAATGTCAGTTTGATGTCATTCGTCATTGTGCCTTGTCCTTACAGCAGTAAATTAAAATTAAAATTTGAACTTGTAATCCACGTTAGGAAAATAACCGAAAACCCTGAAAGTCACTTGTAATTTTGTTTCAAACAGAGAAGGCGATAGAGAGGCAACAAAGTCCCACATTGCAGCCATAATTCAATTTTGAAAACCTTTTGAACTATCTATATGTAAAAATCGATATGTAAAGAATATAAAGGACCTTATCTTAGGTCAAACACTTCTCCCCCCCAACAACCCAAGCCTAATTCACAACAAGTATTCTGACACGAAGCATCCAATCTTGAGTTTATTAGCAATTTGAATATCATTTTGGATGAAGACTATTGGCTTATTCATTAACACTGTTTATTTTAACTGTCCTCAGGATTTATACCATGAGCAAGTCCAGGTCACGTGATTATGGAACATCACACAGGAAGAAATCAAAAGTAAAGGTGCATGACGACTAAGCAGCCACAGGGTTGTCCAGGAGCTTGCGTTCTTCCTGCATGTGATACAGGAGAAGAGGGGCATTAACGTTGCCCAAAGCCTTTGACTGTATACTTGTAATGAGCCTGCCTTCTGCTGTACAGTTTAAAAGAGCTACACCTTGGACTCTTGCAGTAATTTATACTGGTATAACTTGCAGATAAAGTGAATTATTTGAGCACGACTGCTTCAGACTAAATTGTATTATGTATGTAGTACTGACTCAGGTCCACCAGAACAATGAAAAGTAATGTAAGCTCTACAGGAAAATACAGCTACACCCACGTATGCTATCCCTCTGATCTCTGAAAGAATGAATGAAATAGAATTATTTACTTAACTGACTTAGTCAGTCAAGTCAAGTCCAGTAAATGTGTGATCCCAGACAAAAACATGTTGGGCAGGGTTAGCTCAGCAAAATTTAGACTTAACTCACTTTTGCAGATTTGCTTATGTTTGCTGCTTTGCATTGGTTGAACTGCAAGTTTACAAAAGTTTCTTATCGCACACATGACTTCCTGTGAGAGGAAATGTTTTTTTGCTTCAGTATGATATTTATTGGCTAATGTTTTATGAGTATTATTTTGTCATGTGCATTATTTGGTCTTGTTTTTATGAAAGCATTAAATCATAAACACTAAAAATCCTTAGAATGTCAAATAAACAATTTTGTAACAAAAAAGTTTTGGCTATGTCTAGAAAATATGGTTTGGTTATCTAAAAATACTTTTAATAAAAGTTTGGCATCAGACATTTTTTGTCCTCATAGGTATGTTTTTCTCACTAGCGTTTTACATTTTAGCAAAGCCCAAAAAAAACACTTGGAATCTGGAACTAATTACATCTTCATTTTAGAAGTTACACCCATTAGAGGAAGCAGTCAGACCTGTTGGCCTGGAAGGAGAGGCCTGAATACTTAATGGCTGGAAAGAAAAAGGGGCATACAATGGCATATGATGGCAACAACAAACAAACACATACATACATACATTAAAGTGTGGCTTCACTTTGTAATTACAGTAATAATCATCTAGTCAACTTTCATCTAGTCAAAATAAATAAAGAAACCACTGAACATGCCAATGAATTCACTGAGCAGGATCAGACTGAGTTTAGTCACACTCTGTTGTAAAGACAGAAGACTATGTCACCATCTGTGCACACAGTGTTCTGTGTTTGGCCCACTCGCCTCTGACAATTGTCATGTTAGAATGTTGATAGGCACATTGTGAATCTGTTCCAAAAGCATGAGGGAATATTGTGTTTGCTTGTGCCTAGCAGGAAAAGTGAAAGAATGTCTGCTGGGTGGATCTCTGAAAGCACAGTGAGTTTCAGTTAAAGCCAGAAACACCCAGTCTTCTGTCACACATGCACTCTGTGCTTTAGGAACATGGACTCTCTTTTCAGTCTGTTTGTAATACTTCTAACTGTACACTCAGGTATGTGTTTTTGGTATATTTTATTGGGACTTGCTTTAGTTGTTTTAGATTTGCGGCTTGTAACTGTTCTTACAAGGTTAATAGCTCATTTGTAATTAGTGTGAAATAGCAGTTCTCTGATATGGGTTTATTGTTATGTGCGGTAGAAAATGTAGGAAGAGTTTTAAGTTAATCTGCTAATTTAGCACTCAGTAATTAGGATGTTAAAATAAAGAAGAATAACAATAAAAATAACAAATTAGAGTACTTTCTAAGGTCAGCTAAAAAAACCTTGTCGTGCCGATGTCAGTGACTGTAAATATTTAACCGAGATGTCATGTGTGTTGTGTAAACAATGTTCCCATCTGACAATAAGTTTTATATAACAGAATAACAGATCAGTAAAGCATTAGAAAACAAAATCTGTTGTATATATTAATAATGTTTTTAGTAATGTACATTATTATAAAATATCATTATAATTTGTAATCATGTTTAATTATTGTAATAGTTGCTTATTAGATTGCAACATAACCTATTTTCAGTACAAAGGTCATACCCATATTTTCTTGATAAGCAGTCTATATTTTGCTCTTTTGCAGTAAATACACTAAAGTGTTATGTATGCACCTCTGCCACATCTAATGCCAACTGCAACAAGAACTCAGAGGACTGCCAGGCTCCTTTCGACACCTGTATGACCACTGTAGCCACACAAGGTGAGTAAACACAGACAGAAATGCTTTACCCTAACAAGAGGGTGTCATCCATTGAGCCTAGATATGTAATATCAGTTGATCTTACTTTCTGTTTATATTACTTGAGTACTATAACTTTTATAGTATAATTATAGTACTCATTCGCCTTTCACAGTAGATTTCCTTCTGTGTGCCTAATTTCCACTTTCTCATTAGCACACTAATCCACTATATTTCACAAATTAAAACATGTAAAGATTTCAGACTATTGTTCTAAAAATGCATGAGAATATTACAGACACTCCTAAGATTATAGAAATGGCATCACAGGTGAGTCATATTCCATTGAATGCAAACTAACGGGGTGTGTAAGCTGTGTAAAACAATAATGTCATAATATAAAAATGTCCTGCAAATGCAGCCGGGAAAACCAACCGATATGTTGACATACGAGACAACAGAAAGCCAAAAATTCAGGGCTATAACCTTGTGCATTATTTAAGAAAATGCAATATGACAGGTGGAAAACTTGAAAATGATGTCATCTGTTGAATGTCTTTCTAGGAGAAGTCAAAGCCATTGCAAAGACCTGCTCCACTTCAAAGGCCTGTTCAGGTGCTGCATCCGGGGCCTCTGTGGACAAAAATGGAAATGGTGCTCAGATCTTGTGCTGTAACAGTCGTCTGTGCAACTACAATGGAGCAGCGAGTCTCCAACTACACAGATGGGTGATTGTCCTGCCTCTGCTTCTTATGTCCCTCCTCATCAGACAGCAATCATGAGATGCCACACACTCATGGTCTGACTGCTGGATAAATTCATCCCGAACTAAACCTCTGCAGTCATAGGAGTTACCTTCACTGAAAATCCACCACATTTATTGAGTTATTTATTGTCTTGAAAGCATTGTTTTCTTTTGAGCACGACTTTTCTTTTAATGAAAATACAAAATTAGTCTGTATAAATAAATCAAAATTGTAGATCGGATCAGAAATGAGTCCATTAAAGGGATCAGATATAAAATGTTAGATAAAAAATTCTTTACAGACATCAAGTGCAAACTCCAAACATCTAATCACAGTGCCTCCCAGCCAACCAGAGTTAATGTTTATCTGAGAATTTGAGGAATTTTAAACTAGAAAGGTGCAAAAACATGTAGCATGCGTGAACTAAAGAATGTAATTTTGTGATAACAAATGCTTGTTTCATACAAACTTAGGCGTCTAGATGTCTATGTAATAATATTTAACATTGTAGACTCTTTACATTTAGGCTGTGTTTACTTTTTATAATTAAAACACAACTCTGTTCAGATGAAGAATATGTAACATTTCTAATTTATATTGCTTGTTTTGAATGTATACAGTACAGGTAGAACACATTTTAAAACCAATTAAAAAGGCCAACAAATAAACTCTCTGATTTTTTTAAATCAAGAACAATTAAAATAAATACATAGGTCACAAACATACACAAGACACACTTTGTGTGCTATACAAAGCATGTGCAGTCTTCAAGTAATTGTGGTGCAGAAAGCTTTAAAACATTTGTTCAGCTCCGTTGTGATAACATGAGTCCACCTTCACTGAACAGTTACACAAGGGCAACAAAAGTCTAAGAAATGGTAGTAAACAATAGACACACTAATAGGGACTGTCAATCTGAAGGATTGCTTTCCTGTAGCTCCGTGGTTAGAGCATGGCGTTAACAACGCTAAGGTCATGGGTTCGATCCCAGGGATTGCACCTACTCAATGTATAGTAATCAATGTGTAGTATAATGCAATGTAAGTCGCTTCGGATAAAAGCGTCTGCCAAATGCCTAAATATAAGGAGAACCTAGCTCCTCTAATCTCGAACCCATTATCCCTGAGAAACTGTTGCTAGCTCCCGTACAATGGGATATAACTACAGAGATTAATTTGGATAATAGTCAGAGGTGTTAGGATCCATATGCAGCTTTTATTAGAATGGTCAAACAGGTGAAGGTAATCAACAGTAAACATGGATAACACAGGCGAGGCAAATTGTAGTCGTAGACAAACAGTGGTCGAGACAGGCAGCAAACAATCAAAATGATAAACAATCCAATCAAGAGGCAGGCAGAGAACAATCGATAACCAAAGACAGTCCAGATCATACGCAAAAATCAGCAGGAGAATATAGGAAAACCGCTCAGAATTGATGCAGGGCAAACAAGACTTCGCAAAGAGTGATATTCCATGTCCGGTTTAAATACGCAGCGGGAAACGATGAACAGGTGGTGAACAGGAAGCAATCAGCCGATGTAGAATGCATTCTGGGAAATGTAATTCAGGATTCCGTTCAGTATTCTGGGAAAGGCTCCCTCTGGTGGCGCGGTGCAGAGGCGGCTGGAGCCCTTCATCGTAACAGGGACAATAACAATATCATTGACTGCAGTGAACTGTGGCAACACATGAACTGTCTAAGAAATGTTATGGTGGATATATAATATCTAAACTGTATGGTGCTTAAGGCCATAACCACATTACAGTCATCAAAAGAAACATTTACATTTATGCATTTGGCAGACGCTTTTATCCAAAGCGACCTACATTGCATTATACTATACATTGTTTCTAAGTATATGCAATCCCTGGGATCGAACCCATAACCTTGGCATTGTTAACACCATGCTCTAACCACTGAGCTACAGGAAAGCTCTAGCTGAGAAAAAACAAAACAAGGTGGGGATGGTTGGGGGGACGCTAAATTTAAAATTCTTTTGCAAGGCATTTAGAAGTCCCAGTTTAAATGCCTCTTATTAGCTCATTATTAGCTTCGTCCTGCAGTGGTCTTTATGGAAGGGCTTGTCCACTGAGCTCACTGAGCAGAGTTGCACAAACTGTGCAGGGAGGTTGATGTAGTGATGTGATCTAGGGAGGCAGAGGGTTCAAGGTTCAAAGACCAACTAAAGCAAAGAACAAAACACTGACCTATAAACTGCGTTATGGAAATTAAAATAGCAAAAATTTATGTTTTTTTCATGCCATACAAGAAATTTGTAGCAGATTGTATGGTATAGCAAGAAATCATAGCCAGTTGATCTGGTATGCATACCAATATTATACAAAATACAGTAAAACGTTCCAGAGTTCAGTTTAAAACTGAACTCTGAGAACAACTGCATTTTTTTTTAAAACAGCACAACAGCACATTTAGTTCAAAGTTAGGATGGGATTGCTGTGTGTGCATTTGGCAGACACCTTTATCCAAAGCCTGGGAATCCCTGGGAATCAAACCCACAATCTTTTGCTCTGTTTTTGCAACGCTCCACCAACCGAGCTGCAGGAACACAACATGCACATAATACTACATTTCACAGAAAAGCACTGGCAGACTGATACACACAAACTACCAGTATAATTATACCTGTGGCTGAGGTCAAATTTACAGCTTTGACACCAATCATTGGCAGGATTTGAGATCAAAGAATGCTTCAATAACATCTCAACCTACTTATATGTGACTCACAGATACTGTACACAGCTGTAGAAAGAGAACAAGAGAGGGAATGTAACTCACCTTAGATAATAATTTGAATGTGGAAAGGCTCATTAGATCTTAGGAATTTTAGCTGCAAGTCAATTAGAAAAGCTCAAATTTTCACTTCACACATTAACATGCAATAACCCAGTCCACAAAACTTATATCATGTAAGGTAATGTGATGTGCCTTGTCCTGTGCTCTCACCTCATGTGTTGGAGTGGTTTCTGAAGTTGACCTTTAACATGCTGGTGCTAATGTAAATAAGACACAGTGATAAAAAAGACAGTACAAACAGTGTGTGTTTGTCTGTATGTCTTGTGTGTTTGTCTGTATGTCTGTCTTTGTGTTCTGTGTACATTTATCATACATGTAAAGCTGCTTTGTAACAATGTCCTTTTGTGAAAAGCGCTATACAAATAAAGTTGAATTGAACTGGAGTACCCAATGAATACACTCAACAGTGCTGCTATTCCCAATAACAGTATAGCACATTACTATCTGCATTAGTTTCCTCTTCCCCTTGAGTAATAAAGACTGATAGTCTGATATTGAACATTAGGGTAATTGTAGTTAAGAGTTCATATTGTTGGCAGACACATAAGGAAGATGCATCTGTATCTTTATTCAAAGAGTTGGATTTTGTTTTCTCATATGAAAGTTACACATACTGAAGTTACACATACAGTGTCACAGAGCTGGAAGCGAGTGCAGATCTTGTAATGAGGTTTGGCTTCTGGATGACACTCCAAATCCCAAAACTGGGCATAATCTCCCCTGCCATGAGGGAGCAACGTGACTGGGACCTGGATTGAACAATATTGTTTTACCTAGGACATTTTTAAAAATTATCATACCACCTCCAGAAATAATTTAATAACTTACACATGATGTAGGAAAGCAGAGAGACCACTAAGGAAAAAAGCAGAAAGTTTAGGAATCTAAACAGGAAGTTTAGTAAATTGGTTGCCTGACAACAGCCAATTATATAGGCTAAGAATGATCTGGAATAAGAATTCCAGACCGCCCTATAATAACAGATGATATTCGACACCATCATTCTCTCTTGGATCCCCCGGGTCCCAAACACCTTCTTACATCTGAAGGCAGAGTATGTAGCATGATACATCTCTACTGCTATCCACACCCTGACCCAACAGGCAACAGCATGATCAAAACTAATTTTTAGTTAGTTGTGTAACTAGTGAGTTTAGTTGGTTTAGTTATTAACTAGTTTCAAATGTACAGTACTTGCCAACATCACACAACTTGATACACACCTAATTAAGTACTTTAACCAATGTATCAAAATCACTTTGTGTTAAATTGCCTATAAAAAAGCAACAAAAAAAATGAAAAGAAAAAATGATTGATAATTGATTATAACTCGGGTTCTCGGATTGAGGGGGTAGTGGGCACAGAGATCATTCTGTGGCACTAACAGCAGAAACATCCATGGCCAAGTCCTGTCGGATCTGCACTTTAATGGACTGAAGAAAAAGAGCAGTGACAATATTAAGGACAAAAAGAAAGAACTAATAATAGTAATAATGTCAACAAACACAATAATAATAATATTAATAATAGACTTTTGACCAAATCTATCAGCTAACACTCTGCAAGCTGCACCAGGTTTAATTTAGACAGTAGTTCAGTTCTAAAAGGAAATGTTCCACTTCCAGGTTAAATGGAAGTCAGTGATATAAGAATTACTTGCTAACCTTATCTGTGAAAATTTCTTTTTATTCAAATTGTTATTTCCACGTATTTACATTCAAGGACACTAGAAAACTATTTAAAGATGCTCACAGGAGTCAGTAATGCAGAACCAGAAGTTTATCTGCTAAGAACAACCATGCTGAAAAGATCATATTTCTTCAGCCTCAATTTTTGTAAAGATATAACTGAAGACAATGTGAGCTTTAAGGTTTTAATTTCAACGTAAAATTCAAGCTGCATAATTACTTACTACTAAAGGGGTTTAAAATACTTCTAAACACCTTTATAACCTTTATAACACAACTAAGTGTAACAGTGATTTTCTGCAATTGTGTTTGTATTGAATCTAGATTATTCCTTTAAAAGTTAGGGTTTAAGAACATAATGCCATAGCTTGGTTCATATCATGGTTTTGGAGCAATGGTTAGGTTCTGGTTTTGGCCACACTGTCTGCAAACAACCAGAGTCAGTCAGAGTCAAGATTTTTATTGAGCTAAAAATCTTGATCCCATTGAGCTAAGTGAACTTTATATCAAACCAAAGTCATTTTGTAGAGCAGCTATCAGATACTCTTCTGCAGAATAACACATAACATAACATTTTTGACTGTTAGATTTCTACACTCCGAGTCTTACTGATTGTGGGTGCGGTGACGACCAGCTGCTCAGGCTTGATGCTTCAGGTGTTCTCCAGGTTCACCTCTGTAACGAAGACACGGATGCAGAGGGATCCATTCGCAGCTCTTAACAGAATAAACAGGCGTGGGTCAAACAGTGGTGAACAGAGCAATGAGGGCGTGACAAAATCAAAACAAGGTAACAGGCAAGGGTTGGGGCAGGCAGCAAAAGGTCAAAAACAATATGCAATCCAGTTGGCAACAATAAGGCAGTCCAGGAAACCGCTTTGAAATGCTGCACATGGCAAAACAAGCTATCACACAGTAGCGTGCATTTCCGAGCTTTATAGTCCTGCTGATTGGGTTCAGGTGCCGAACAGGAAGTAATCAGGACCAGGTACAGGATCATGGGAAATGTAGTTTGGGAAGGCGTTAATATTCTGGCAAGGGCTCCCGCTGACGACTAGCAGGAGGCGGAGCGGCGACCTCCTCCGTAACAACCTCAGCTTGTTGCAGTACAGATTCTTATTGGCTTGGTGGAGGCCCTTTGACTGGCAGCACGTCCAAGCAAACATTACTGATGTAATGTCCTGATGACCCCAACCCACTGCATTGTGAACTACACATTAAAACCTAAATAAGCTTGTCAGCAAAAATAGTTAAATACAATGTCATATTTTAGCAACAGCAGTAAGCACCTTAATGCATAACTAGCAGCTGTCAACCAATATGAACAAATTCCTAACTTGCTGTTTAGAGACTTTGTCCCCACAGAAGAGGCAGACAGTGGCGAATAGAGCTTTCTTCCTGCATGAAGCCTTCATTACTATTGATCACCTGCAGACAACAGCATTGATAAATCTTCCATACAAATACAGACAGAAGCAAAGACATCAGTTCAAACCGCATGCCAGTGATTAAACACCAAGCAGCAAGCTAGAATTCAACAGACGAACCAACTGACTATAATTCACATGGCTGGTCTTATACAATCTTGCTTCAATTAGCTTTGTATTGCTTGTTGTGAAAGTAAAATGTTAACCTTAATTTACCTTAATACCTTGCAAAAGTATTAATACCCCTTAAACTTTTCCACATTTTGTCACATTACAACCACAAACGTAAATGTTTTTTTTTTAGATTTTATGTAATAGACCAACACAAAGTAGCACAATTGTGGAACAAAAATGATACATGGTCTTCAAAATTTTAAGCAAATAAAAATCTGGAGGATTGCCCTGGATTGCCCTGTATTTAGTTCCATCCATCTTCCCATCAACTCTCACCAGCTTCCCTGTCCCTGCTGCAGAAAAGCATCCTCACAGCATGATGCTGCCACTACCATGTTTCACAGTGGGGATGGTGTGTTTAGGGTGATGAGCAGTGTTACTTTTCCGCCGCACATAACGCTTTGCATTTAGGATCAAAAGTTGAACTTTGGTCTCATCTGACCAGAGCACCTTCTTCCACATGTTTGCTGTGTTCCCTACATGCCTTGTGGCAAACTGCAAACGGGACTTCTTATGTCTTTTTCAACAATGGCTTTCTTCGTGCCACTCTTCCAAAAAGGCATGATTTGTGGAATACACGACTTATAGTTGTCCTGTAAACAGATTCTCTCACCTGAGCTGTGGATTTCTGCAGCTCCTCCAGAGTGACCATGGGCTATTTGGCTGCTTCTCTGACCAGTGCTCTCTTTGCTCGGACTGTCAGTTTATGTGAACGGCCATGTCTCTGTAGATTTGCAGTTGTGGCATGCTTGTTCCATTTTTGGATGATGGATTGAACAGTGCTCCTTGATATGTTCAAAGCTTGGGATTTTTTTTAGAACCTAACCCTGGTTTAAACTTCTCCACAACTTCATCCCTGACCTGTCTGGTGATTTCCTTGGTCTTCATGATGCTTTGTTCACTAGTGTTCCCTAACAAACCACTGAGACGGTTACAGAACAGGTGTATTTATACTGAGACTAAATTACACACATGTGGACTCTATTAACTAATTAGGTGACTTCTGAAGGCAATTGATTTCACTGGATTTTATTTAGGGGTATCAGAGTACAGGGGCCTAAATACAAATGCACGTCACACTTTCCAGATTTTTATTTGCTTAAATTTTTTAAAACCGTATATCAATTTCGTTCCACTTTAGAATTATATGCTACTTTGTGTTGGTCTATCACATAAAATCTCAATAAAATACATTTAAGTTTGTGGTTGTAATGTGACAAAATGTGAAAAAGTTCAAGGGGTATGAATACTTTTGCAAGGCACTGTATGTGGTAAATAATGTGGTAATTAATGTAAATAAATAACGGGCAATGAAGTTACATGCATGACCTTACCTCAGTTCCTCTGGCTTCACCATTACGCAGCTATCCTCATCAGTACTCTGTCATTCAGCCAGAAACACAGGAAAACATTTGTCTGATTTGACTGCAAAGGCTAAGGTTGAGTGGATTTAAAGACACCATAATATTACTGTGTAATTAGCATTGATGAATAAAGCGCCTCCAACCAAGTAAGTGTATTCAGTGAATTGTTTGAGAAGTTAAACCTACTAAAAGTAAAAGCAGAACATTAATGTTGCCTGCATTCATTAATGGAAGAGTCTGCTTAGCTGTCTAACCCAAAGGAGCTTGAAGACACACCATCTGTACAGATATTCATACAAAAAACCTTGATGTTGAATATCAAAAATGCATATAATAAAAATATTTTATTATTATTTTAAATATTTTTATTTTTTTACATAATATTTTACAAAGGACAATCCTGATTGCTTACAGGTAAAGGTTAAAAAATAATTTCCTAAACTAGAAATTTCTATGGGGCCCCTCTAGCGCCATCTAATGGCCCCCAGTTTGAAAACCACTGCTTTAGATCACGACTTGCACTTGTCACGTGAGGAAAGTAATGACTGACAGGAGGAGCGTCACTGATACGCAGTTCGCGCGATCGAATTAAAAGTGAAAGTTGAATATAAAAGTTGAAAGCGAGCGTGCATTCAAACGCGATTTCAATACCTCCCATATTGATAGTGGCTCCCCGATGCCGAAAAATTACATACAACATAATTACCCCACCAAATTTTTGAGAGAGTACAAAAGCACTGCAATGTACTTTTCCTCCTTATAAAATAGCCCGACGGGCAGGGCGGAAATATATGGTAGCCGGACTGGATGACACAACAGCACCGGGACGTCGGGCTAGCGATTTTGCGAGCCCTGCATAGACAGCAATAAGTAACTATAAAGCATACTCATATGAAACAATTTAATAAATTAATTCAATCTCTACAAGAAGATAAATACATATTTATTATTATAAGTTCACCATGTCTGTGTGACTCGTTGACACCGGACTATGAGGTGTGAGGTACAGAAAAAGGTATATTTTAGACACGAGTAACCTGGCCACATCATGAGTATGAGTTATCATAATTTGTGTACTGTACATGACAGATTGCCATGAATTTACAAATGCTCATATTAAGTCAAGACATGACTGGAGCTTATAAGCAGGTAATTGGTAATTTACATTTGGGATATGTTAGGAAAAAATACAGTTATGCAGATGTAACTGACATCTGTTGATTTGGCAACTAGTGTTTGCAACATTTAGAGCCCATCACTGAAAAATGCCAAAGCACATTTTACCACGTCACTGAATAAACACAATGACTTTCAGTGAAGTTAACTGTCTCCAGCACTGGCTTGTTTATAATCTGATGTTTTCTGTCTATCATCAGTTCACTAAACAAACTTCTACTGCAGGTTAAGCTGTTTGTTTCAGATAGCACAATAACAACAGGGAAAGTTAAGTACAAGTCGTTAACTCAAATAATGTATGTAAAATGGAAAAAAAACTGAATAAAGTTTTAGGGTTTTAGACACTTCAACTTTCTCAAACACCTTAATAAAGACAAAAATGACACGCACAACATTGAGATTCAAACAAGACATATTCTCCCTTTAAACATTTTCTTTGGCAACATTTGTGAATACTTGGCATACACTACTGGCCTTTGACCTAAAATGTTAAATGTTTGATTATCTTCATGATTTTTGTACACCTACAAAATGGAATCATAATTACCACTAAACATTTTCATTACCATTACCAAACAATCACCACCTTACATTGCATGCTAATAAAACAGAAAGGCAAAGCTTGCTGCTAAAATTCTGCTTTTAAAACATATGTAAAATGTCTAAAAACACTCTGTATGGGTAATTTTTAAAGTATACCACAAACTACAGTTTGTTTACTTTGAGACCTACAGTACATATCTTTAAGAATCCAGAATTATCAACAGAACTGCAACAGAATTATCACAATATTTTCAAATGCATTATAAATCATTACATCATTTTCGAACTGACATGTATTTTTCACTTTTTTGTATAAAACATTAAGACACAGAGAAGAGTCAACAGAAAGGTATAAGGCAAACCGTTTATAACTGTTCCTCTATGGTCTCATGTTAAATGCCAGTCTCTCTGCATGTCCAGCAAGCACAGTCAGTTGGTCCCAGCGATCAGGGTGGTTTCCCATGGTGGCATGCCACCTGCTCAGCTTCAGCTCTCAGAGCAGTCTTGTAGTACAGTATCTATCTTCCAGTAGCCCCTTTTCAAGTGAATTGAAAGCACCTTGTAAATTCATTATATTCATATATCTGGCGGACTGGGCGCCACATGTCACATTGTTGTCATCACTACCTACAGCAATCATAGGTGCGTGAGCCTAAGAACTGTAAAAACAAAAGGAGTCATATTGTAAATAACAAGAGCACATCTTTAATCTTTCATCTATTACTGTTTGCTGTACAAACTTATGTACATTCATCAAGTGCGTACATCTACATTCAAGTGAGAAATGTGTGTGCTCTCACCTGGGAGGGTTCCAGGAGATGTAGGAGCAGGAGAACTTAGAGATCTTATGCTGAAAGGACCACTGGCTCAGATTCATTACAACTACCACCCCATCTGCAGAACATGTGGTCAGCATCAAGCCCATGTGCTTTGAGCAAACTTCACAGTCACGGATGCCCGACTGTCCACAAGTGTAGTTCTCCATCTGATGTGACAGGGCTGACATATAGATTACTGTTTTTATTATAATTACTAGTAAAATTACTATTGTTGCATCAGAGAAACTGACTATGTTCAGAATAGTATACTACCATGCTGCTTACTGTCCAGTATACCTCCCATTCTTAAAGCATTACGAGAAATAGTACACAGTATGCAGAGATGAACGGTATTAACATTATCACATGATCTCAATTCAGCAAGTGGTATCTCAGTACCCTATTATGAAACAAAACTGGACGTTTATTTTTGCTTTAACTTTTCTCAGTCCAATCAAATATTGCATCAAGGAAGAAGTCATTTCTTTTATATTCAACAATATGGAAATAGAAAGTCAGGTCAAGTACACTGAATTTTGAGTTGCAGTATCATATACTGTGCTTTGTTTTCGACTGCAAATTTTGGTAAATATTTGACAAGCATACAGAAAATAAGTATACTGCAGACAACATGCAGAAATGGTGCTGTATTCTACCAGATAACTTGTGAGAATCAAAAATTGTAGGCAAATATTTAAATTACTTATGAGGAAGTCTTACCCAGTGGCTTTGTCCTCGATGTTTGTCATTGGACTCTCCAACAATTTTCCCATACTATTGCAATTCTGTCAAAGGAGCAGGATGCCAATACCTGTCCAAACTCTGGATGAGCCCATGTCACTCTCCAAACTGAACCACTATGAGTCTACAAAACACATTTTTTTGTTTTTACAGCTTAAACAGCTTAAACATGGAAGGAATTTGTTTGTTCTACTTCCAATATAGCAAAAAAAATATATATATAATATATAATATAGCATACACGCATACTTTCCAGCTGGCTGTGCAGTTCCATTCTCCATTATCACCTGTAACGGAGAGGCGGAGGCAGAGGGATCCATATGCAAAATTGTATTAAATGGAGTTAACAGGAAACAGGCGTGGGTCAAACGGGGCCGATCAGAGCAATAAGGGAGATACAAAAACAAAACAAGGTAACAGGCAAGTGTCGGGGCAGGCAGCACACAATCAAAAACACAGTTCAAACAAAGTCCAGAGGCAGCAGCAAAAGATTAGCGTGGGATCCAGGATATCTCCCACATTTACCCAGGAACGTTCCTCCAGGCCGCACCCTCCCAGTCCACCAGGCACTGAATTCTGCCACCCCGGCTTGCGAATTTAAGACGGTTTCTCAAGAGTGAAAGTAAAAGTGACCTATTTGTCAGATACCCATACCCGAAATGTGACCTCTGTATTTAACCCATCACTGGTGAGGAGTGAACACACACTGTAAGTCGTGAACACGCACACACCCGGAGCAGTGGGCAGCACATTACTGCACCTGGGGAGCAATTGGGGGTTAGGTGCCTTGCTCAAGGGCACTTCAGTTGCAATCCCCAAGTGCTGAAATTGAACCAGCAACCTTCTGATTACAACCTCAACTCACTAACCAATAGGCCACAACTGCTTCCTTTATTGATGGATGGTGGCTGCAATACCGAGGTGTCCAGAGCTAGGGCTTTCGTGAACCTGAGTGAGCCTTCTCTGAAGGACTCGGGGACAAAAGTAAGATTCTCTGGGATTACGAGGGCAAGAATCATTGAATAGAATGATTTCTGTATGTAAGTCCCACTGTACAGGAGCAACTAGTAACCTTTCAGGGATTATATTTTCAGGAGAAGCTGACAAGGGGGTAATCTAAGATCTAAGATCCGGATCTAAGAACACTAAGGCGGATGCTTTATCACGTCAATACTAATAGGCAAAAACTAGTGTACTTGTTTTGAACAATACAAAATAAGCTGGCTGGAACATACAAAACACCGTGACCAAACAGTAAATAAATAACAAACATGACATCACTGTAATTACAGTGCCAATCGGAGTTTGGGGAGTGGAAAAAAACAATCATCCGAGCTGTAATAAGTACAGCAAGCAAAAGAGTGAGAGAAAATTAAACTGCTTGGCCTGCATTGCAAAAGATACCAAGATTGCCAAAACAATCTTCAAAGCAGCTGGACTTCATTGTATATAAGGTCTTATTGGCAAGAAACTCTACAACAGTTGTCTTGTTGCACTCCTCAACGGCAAGACATCCCATGACCTTTATGTCCAAGACAGAAGCTGAAAAAGCAAAACAAAAGAATGACTTCACAAACACTAGATAATTGATGAGTGTTAAATAAGAAAATATAAGCTTTGCCTTTGACATCACATACCTGTTTTCCCAATCCCAATACCTACATAACATAACTCATTACCACTGCAGTTTGTCTTGGTGGTATAACACAGATTTCAAAATCCAAGATCACACTGAAAACACAGTGTGTGCCCTGTAAACAAAGATCAATTGTACAAAAAATAAATTTTAGCTTCCTGTCTATATACACCATGAAAATTATTTTGCACTCATGTGTAAACCCTTAAACAACACGTACATATGCAAATAACATCAAACGCATCAGAGCCACATGTAACATGTTTAGACAATTAAAAGCACGTTTAGAAGATCTTATTTAAAATTCAAATGAGTGTCTAGTCTATTAAATACTGTAGCATTAATGTCGTGAAACATGAAATCAATTAAAGTACATCTTGAAATATAGAGGATCAGAATTACTCACCTAAACAAATCAAGGACAACAATATCAACAATACACATGCTATCAAAAACAGTCCTCTCATATTTAAATTAGTTTAAAAAAATAATAGAAATTAACGCAGGCATTAAACTGGATATGGTCTGTATAAACACCACCAAACAGTTGGTATGGGGATTGTTGGTATAATGCATGCTAAGGGGGGGATAAAGGCGTTTTCTTATTAGCCATTTATAAGAGACAGCTGTTTAGTTCATTGACCACATTCACAAAATAATGATCACATTTTAGTCATGCACAATTATTTACTCAAGAAAACCCTGTGACCAAACTGCCAATATTTTCGTGACGTGCACCTCATTAGGTTAGGTTTAAAGTGCGTTTAAATTCATTAATTTTAAGAAGCTCTATTTTTTTATTCTATGCCACAAAAACAAGAGATATTACATAATGTTTGCTGTCAGAAAAAATAAAATATTAACATAAAAGTTTCATGTTTTTACACATTATATGATTTAACTGCGCTTTTTCTTTTTAGCTTGTTCCAAAGGGGTTATCTATAAAAAGGTCATCTATAATATGAAAAGAGTTGTTTGTAAAAAAAAAACACTTAATGTAGCCTATATGGTATTTTCCATTACAATAAGTAACTGCATATTATGTTTTATTAAAACAACATATTAAAGAACAATCATTCTAAGAATTAAAAGAATATAAAGAAATTCAAAAAATAAATTACACCAATAAACCCCCCAGTTATGTTTTAAATACATTTAAAACATATGACATATATGTTTACATATAAATACATATAATACATATAAATCTTTAAAAAATATTTTAAGTAGATACAGTGATAAAACAAGCGCAAAATAGTTTATTTTTACTGTTCATAAAATTCACCGGTATATGAAATACTGTATAATGGATACATTCTCTGTTGATCAAGGTACCCATGGTGTCATATTCGGCTTTTGTACACAGAGGGCGCCGTTTCTTGCTCTCATAGACACACGGAAGTAGCCGATGGGGGTGCTGAAAGTGCTCGTAATTTTATCCTCTTTGATGAGGGTTAACATCGCACCGCAGCGCTCCTTTCACCGTTATAACGGGGACATGACAATCTTTAACGATGGAATAGCGACCTCTCGTTTGATTTTAGACGACATTTGATTTAACCATCTTCAGTTTGAATAATCCGGTTCACCCCGCTTTGAAAAATGGATCAGGAGTTTGAGAACATCGATTTAGCCGGACAGTGGCAAAACCTTTATAATGTAAGTCGTGTCAGTTTTTTGTATGCTTGGATCTGAACCATTGTTAGTTTAAACGCTTTTACGACCTGCTGAATTTGATCTCGGTTGATTTGCGATTTATACAATTTATAAAATTAGACTGGAAATGCCTAATCCCAGTAAAGTATTTGGCCCATGAAAGCGAATAGGTGATTCAGTTGTGCGTTACTGCGCATGCGTTTAATACCAAGAAATACGGCGCACGTGAACTTTTTGCAAAATCTGAAATGAACTCACTGTTATGTGAATCAATTCTTTTCGATAAGCCTACATGTGGCCGAAATGATTTCACAGACGTAATCTGATCAATCGATTGATATGTTGTTAAGTTTTAATTCATCAACATGAAAACCCGGCTTGTTACTGTAGTGAGGTAAGCAACCAATTGCCATGTGTCAAAATAACTTGTTTACACAGAGTTATTGCCAGCAAAGTGCATGAATGGTCATGGCACAGTGCAGTGCATTAGACGCACTCAGGGCTTCCTGTGAACACGTGGGCTGTGTCTCAACACCTAGGAAGACTCCTTCCCAGACAGCATTTTTAGACACCTTAAATACGTGCCGCATTTTTGGACGCGTTGCAAGTCAGCTGATTATGATGCTCAAAACCGTATCTGATATTTGGGGGTTATGAGATGCCTCCGAAACCGCGTGGGATTCAATAATGTTGTCTAGGTAGAAAGCTCAGTAGGTTTTGAGACGCAGTAATGCATTGATACGGTTTCTGAGAACTGACGAAGCACTTCCCAAGAACCGAGACTGTTAGTTCTCTATAACTTAGTCAGATGGCCCTACATGTCCAACCCTGCTTGATTCAGATGGAGATATTTCATTATCGTATTGTCTTTTTTATATAAAATTATCTTTTCTTCAATAATTTGTGTTGTCATTAACACCTATCTGTTACAATAACATCAAATATGCAAATATGCATTTTTAAATTGGTACTGTACATGGCCTTTGCAGTATGATCATAATTTCAGTATATTGAAATTTTAGTGCATGTTTTTAGGGGATGGCTCTGAGTTTTTCACACTAATGTTTGTTATTATGTAATCTTATTCTAGGAAATCCGTAACCAGTCTCAGGAGTGTCCCTACAAAGTGGCTAAGTTCCCAGAAAACCGCAGTAGGAATAGATACAGAGACGTCAGTCCCTGTAAGTTTCTTCCATGCCCACCCAGCTTTGTCAAACCATTCTTAACAATGTTTCACTTATTTTGTTCAAACAAATGCCTTTTTATTAGTCTTTTTTTGCTTAATCTTAATGTCTATTAAATTAAACCTAAACATATAACAATTAATCTGCTTCATCTTGCCCCTGATGACCTTGCTGTGTCAAGATGATCACAGTCGGGTGAGATTAGAAAATGCAGAGAATGACTACATAAATGCGAGCTTAATTACCATGGAGGAGGCCCAGAGAAGGTACATACTGACACAGGTATGGCAGTAATGGAAAGTAATCTCACTGTTTAAATTCTGCTGACTTGCATTCATGTCTAATACACGTTTACATGCAGCTTTAATAATGGTCAAGTTTAATTTACACCTATTCCCTGCCTTTATTGATTTGTCCATTTCTTGAAAACAAAGTTTAGTTTCCTTAACAGGCATTTGTAAAACTAGCACAGCTGCTTCATTGACTGTAATTTAATGTTACCTACGTTTGTTTTTTGTAGACTAGTTTCTTGTTGAAATTGTTAGCCTTGTATGTTCAGTAAGGTAATAGGTATTTTTCCCTTCTGCAGGGCCCCTTGAGGAACACGTGTGGTCACTTTTGGCTAATGATTTGGGAGCAGCATTCTAAAGCAGTTATTATGCTTAACAGAGTTATAGAGAAAGGTTCGGTGGGTGGACACGTATTACTTTTTAAATATCTATTATTTATTATATTATTGCTTTTTATTTTATTGCGTTTCTAATTTGTGTAATGTTTAACATTTGTGCATTTGATAGTTTTAATAATTTCTTCTGTATAGCTTTTTTAGGACCCTGAGGATTTGTTTTATTGTGTTGTTTTTGCTCACTTTGAACAGGAAAAGTGTGCGCAGTATTGGCCATCAAGGGAGGAGGGAGATATGGATTTCGGTGACACTGGGTTTGTGGTGATTCTGGTGTCAGAGGAAGTTGAACCGAATTACACAATAAGAGTACTAGAGCTTCAAAACAGCAAGGTATGTAAGTCAATCTGTCACATGCCTTTGGATGAGAATTTTACGTATTCTGTTTTGTGTTCAATTATTGGTTGGGAATACCTTCACAAAATTATTGATTTGAACTGTGCTGTAATAAAAATGAATATTATAGGGTGGTGGTTTCAGCTTTGCTTTAAATCTTTCAGACGGAAGAAACCAGACAGATCTACCATTTTCATTACACAACGTGGCCTGATTTTGGTGTACCGGAGTCCCCAGCGTCATTCCTCAACTTCCTTTTTAAGGTTCGAGAGACTGGCTCTTTGGGGCCAGAGAACGGGCCTGCTGTGGTCCACTGTAGTGCAGGAATTGGCCGATCTGGGACATTCTCATTGGTTGACACCTGCCTTGTCTTGGTAAGACTGCATCAAAAAACTATGCAAAACTTCCAGTTATATTATCAGGTATAATATATTCAGAGAACTGACTTTTCACTGTCTGTTCCTTTTTATAGATAGTAAATCGAAAAGACCCTTTTTCTGTGGACATACAGAAGGTTTTGTTAGATATGAGAGCATATCGCATGGGCCTCATCCAAACTCCTGATCAGCTTCGGTTTTCTTATATGGCAGTGATGGAGGGAACAAAGAGAATTCTAGGAGACTCTGCTCTACAGGTATCCAGCATAGTGTAGCTACAAAATGACATTTCATTGTCAAGTAGTGAAGTAATAATCAGCGTTGGAAAGTATCACTTTTAAAAGTAATGCAGAGCGTTACAGATATTACATTATATTGTGTTTTTCCTAGAAATGTTTTCCAAGATTTTCTTTGTGTTTGTGAAAGCAAACGCTGTCTGAAGAGCGACAGCATTCAGAGGCTGATTTCAGTTCATTTCATCAGAGCCTTACCGTGAGTTCAGGCAAGCTGAATGGGCAGTCCAACTCCTGCACAGACCCGCAGGATCCAGGAAGAGGCGAGAGGATACAGTCACCAAAAGAAGAGCAGCTTACAGAATTTAAAACAGGAAGGTAAGAGATACAGATAGGAAAATAAAGGAAAACTGATAGCCCAGTAATATAGAGAGCTTTTCGTCTGTTTTGCTGTGTGTCATTTTTTTCCACCCTGATCATAACAGCAGGGTATAACTAAATTGGTTGAATTACTCATGTTGCATATTAGAAGTGGGTCAGTTATTATAGCTCAGGATCTTAGTATGTAATTTCAGATTCAAAACAGGCATGCAAAAATAATGTTTTACTCAACACTCCCTACATCTTTCATTGGTCAGACAAAACAGATCCACACTAATTCTTTTTCCCAATCAAGCTGCTCAAACAGATGGCGATGCAGAAATTACACACTAATGATTTTGTTAACATAGACAGGGCTGGTAAACAGTCATCACAGTAAAAGCTGGTAATAAGTTCCGAATCATCATTTCAATATAAAAGCAAATCTGATTTGGTGAAAGTAGTTTAAAGTTTATTTATGTGTTTATTTTTGTGTGTTTTTTTATTTAAATTCAGCCTACGCAGGAGAATCCGTGAGGAGAGGATAGCCAGCACAGCACAGAAGGTGCAGGAAATGAAGCTGAAACTGAGTGATTCTGAGAAGAAGAGAGAAAACCAGCTGTTCTGGAGACCTATTCTTCTGAATGTCGGTGCTGGCGCAGCTGTAGCACTGGGACTATGCATGTGCTGGGCCTTTCTGTCCCAATAATACCATATTGCCACACAGATTCCTCTTGTCTTTCATTTGTTATCCAGGGACCCAACTTATGGTACTTTTACAAGTAGGTGCTTGGATGTTTCTAGATAATGGACAGAATGTAGAATGATTGTGTTTACAAGCATTCATACTCAGACATTCTACATGAATTATTGAATGTTTGTGTAATATGTGATTATTACAGTGTAACAAGTGCTGTAGTTACTTTATAACTACTATTGTGATTCCATCATGGTTCCAGTTTTCAAAGCACAACAAAGCTGTTTTTAAAAGTACAACTAACTGTACAGTATTTTGTCTCAGTTTTTCCGCAAAAGCAATGCTACATAGATGTTATTCTCAGCTCCTTCACTGATCTGTTACGCTTTGCTAAGTTTCAGCAAGGATGTTCATAGGGTGATTTAATTGTTTCAGTAGGTCAGAACCCAATGAGTCTCCATATAGGGTCTTTACATGCACATCTCAGGATCTTCTAGTAATAAACTGACTGTAGACGCAGCCAAATTCGTGTTCTGGTTTCCACTTTGAAATGTACATAGTAAACTCTTTCACTAAACAAGAAATGTTTCTGTCTACTTGCATTCTTCTGTGCGTATGGCATTGTATGTTTCTCTGGTTTCACAAAAGTCATTTGTTCCCATTAAAATGGTATCTCTCATTTGATCAATACATTTGGGAAAAAAACTGATGTATAGCTTTAAATAAATGTAGAACATGAGAGATTGATCAAGGTGCATGTTTACAGATTTCCCACAAGGATTACATCAGTGCTATGTCAGCCCAATTGTGTTCAGTTGTCAGAGGATGGATGCTAAACTAACCCAGGCAGTTTTATTTTTGTCTCCAAGGATCAAAGTTTGTTTCCAGCCCCATTACCTTACACTGTAAGATTTCATTGTGGGTTTAATGCCAATTACTTAGCAGAATCAATGTGGGTCAAATTAGATGTCGCGTTCTGCCATGATTCCAGGAATTGATCCAATATTTCCAGAAGTGGCTAATGCTGGAGTGGTAATTTCATTCCATCTTGCCAAGTGACCAACCGGGAATGACCGATACTTTTTCTTTTCAGCAGTCTGTTGTACAGAGTACAACAAAAATGTCTTATTGGATCCAAGCACTGCTTAAGGAATGACCTTTTATTAGCTAATAAGGGGATTTTATTTTTTAATAAGAGAAAATGGTTTCCAACAACATAGACCCTTGAGCTGTTTGGCTGTTTAAATTTGGGGATATCTAATTAAATCAGTTTTATTGTGGCACATTTATTAAATCAGGTTGTGAGATCTGGTTTAGGCATAATTTATAAAACGCCAATTAAATTACCCGTTCTGATTGCGTGGCTGAAGATGCAGAGCGGAAAACTACAAGTTCCAGAGTTTTTCTCATGACGTCATTTCCTGAGTAGCGAGGAGGCATATTGTAAATGCCGTACCTAATTTAAAGAAGGAATTTAAGTGTTTTCTGCAATGTCGATACATGTAAAATATTAAACATTGTCAACAAAATCGCTTGTCAAATGTAACGCAATTTATTTTAAATTTTTAAACCAAATTTTAACCTGAAACTGTAGCGACTGTACACAGGCGCTGTACGGACACACTCCCGCTCGGTTTTCCGCCAGGATTTAAAATGTCAGTTGCAGGAGGCATTGACAACAAATCCAGCAGCAGAGCAACATTAGCAAGACGAAGAAATATGTTTAATAGAGACCTTTGACATAGACTTTAAATGTTAAAATTTGGATTAATTATCTCTGGTATAATAGTTTAAACTCCTGTGACACCTACGCTGTCTTAAAAAACATGTCCCTGCCACCAGAAAAGGCTTCTGAATTAAAACAAATAATTCATGATCATTTAATGAAGGTAAGTAAAGTCACGAGCTGATTGTAGTTTCTTGCAAATGAGGTAAATTAAGTGATTTTGTACCTGCAAAATAGTCAAACCCCTTTAAATATCATACCCTGAATACGTTATACAGATTAATCAATTTAAGTGTTGTATTTGCTTTTCTGATATTATAACGTTTTATTGTCGTTAGGAAATTATTGTTTTTATTAATAATAATATGAATAATTAATATTATTGTTATTATTAATTTTGTGTTTTTTATAGTATGAATGACTTTCATAAATGCATGGACTGATTAGCCAAAATGTACTGTATGCCGCCAATGCTGGATATAATTTCAGATGGATATCCATGGCAAAATTCGTGATGTTTTAGCGGAGACAGTGAGGACTGATGGGAACCATGGACAGCGCTCACTTTCCGAGGAGGATTTCATACACGCTCTCCAGCGGAGGGGAATCGTGGATGATGTTATGAAAGATTTGAGCTTTGCAAATGTGGTAGGTCTAACATGCTTTACCGTACCTTCACCTCACAGATTGCATGTACAGAGATATGGCTTCTCACCAAAACATATATATTTTATATCTCTTTTACTCACTGGATGGTTTCTTATCAGGATGTGCCTCAAACTGAGGCTGACTCTGTGAACAAATCTGCAGCTCAGTTTGTGGACAGGAACATTACACAACTGAAGACAAGTGAGTGACTTTTAAAATCACTTATGCGCAGATTTACACCAGTACCGCTAAGATAACAAATATCTAATCAAATATCTCTCAGGCCTAAAGCGTGTAAGGCAGCAATTTTAAAGGGAGTTTAGTCTTTCACAAGACTTCGGAAACTTTAGAACTAAGAAAAGAAAGTCATATGGGTTTAGAATGATGGGGGGTTGAGTGTATGATCACATAATTGTAATTCTTTTAAGGTGAACTGTCCCTTTAAATCATATTTTGTGCAGCCAACATCAGTCCACTGAGGAGACACCTCTACCTGCAAGTTCTGGGGGGGAAGGCCTTCCTGGAGCACCTGCAGGAGCCAGAGTCCTTACCTGGCCAAGTCTGTTCCACCTTCACCCTTCATCTGCACTTCCGCAACCAGCGTTTCCGCTCCAAACCAGTCCCGTGTGCATGTGAACCAGACATACAGGAGGGCTTTCTTCTGGAAGTTCACAGAGATGGACCAGGTGTCTTATATATACATACACCAGCAACCATGTAATAACAGTGTAATATACTCCTGTTTTGAAGATATTTTAAGGTTGTAAGTTTGTGTTTTATTGTGGACCAGGAGATGCCAGCAAGATGGCAGACGCTACCACCATGTTGTCCATCTGTGATCCAGTGCATATGGTGCTGATTAAAACAGACACATCTGGGGACACAACACTTGTTTCTTCTTATTTTCTCGACTGGCGAACAGTTCTCAGTGCTCCCAATGGAAAAAGAACTCTCGCAGTGGAACTACATGGAGTGGGTAAGCCAAAGATCTCATATTAAAGGGCATTAGAACATGTTTTCATAGTAGAAAGAATATTACTTTGGACCATGGTGTAGTGTCATTTAGGTTTAACTCATGAAGATTTTTGATTGATACTTGTTTATTGTGTGTTTTTCTCAGGCAGTGAATGTAAAATGCCTGCTGGTGTTCTGACTCTGAGGTTGGAACTGTATCCTCCCTTAACTGAGACCCTAAGCCCTGATGTCATTACCACTCAGGTTAAACATCATCATTCCATTTAAAAAATATCACACAAGCAAGTGTTGCACTAAATATCATTATTTGCCAGGAAATAGGAAATAATCAGTTAACATTAATACAAGATACTCATGAACTTAATTTTTCCAGCAATCTTTGGAAAGACAGAAAACAGCAGAGAAGGAAAGACTGTTTTTGGTATATGCGAAACAGTGGTGGCAGGAGTTCTTGGAGATTCGACCCTCACACCAGTCCAAACTGGTGAAGATTTTTGCACAGGTGTTATTTTGTGTTATTTTAAAATAACTGTTTCTGTTTGTTTTCATGAGTCAGTTTTCTTGGTGATGTATGCTTGTGCTTACCAGTATTTGCTGTGTATTGTGCAGGATGAAAATGGTGTGAACCGGCCTGTGTGTTCGTATGTGCGTGTATTGCGGGCCGGCAGGCTGCTTGAGAGCCCGCGGCAGGCAGCGAGATTCGTCAGTCTGTTGGCTCAGGAAAGAGCACCTGTTGTCGGGGGAGGAATCAGACAGGAGCAGTGGTGCTCCATGATGGCTTTCCTTTGCAGGAACAAGGCAAGACATCCTGTCAAATCACTATTACAACTCAATCGCAGTTATATTTGTAAAGCGTTGCTGTAGCTGAAGTGGTAGAGTATGGCGCTAGCAACGGCAAAGTCATGGGTTTGATTCATAGAAAAAAAACTGATAAAATGTTGAAAAGTCTGAATAGGCTGTAAGGTGTTTTGGAATAAAGCAGCTAAACAGAATTATAAATGTAAACATTCACAAAGTAGATTACTTGCTGTTAAAGTGTTACTTTAAACATTCTGATCTGGACAAAGGTTAATTACATTATTAATATAATATATTATAAAAGTTAATATAAATATATAAATAGAATATAAGAAAAGTTAATAACATTATTAATATAATAACATCTATATCACTTAACTAACACATCTTAATAATATTTATTATGATAATATTAACAATGATTTTTATTTTTAAGACTTAATACAGTCTCTATGGCCTACACACAATGTCTCTTATTCTGTTTGATACAGACAAGAACCTATATGAATTCAGATGACTCACCGAGCACCACTGATTTATCACTGATTTGAACAGGCTGTTCAAAGATCATATCAATAGATAATTTCATTAAGAAGAGTCGCAGTCAGGGAGGACAAAAAAAAATCTCACAATCACCTTTATTCATACGTTCAAACAGTTCAAAAGCACAACATGCTTATTCTTTTGAAGCCCATGCAAATGAAGCTTTTTGATCCTTTGAATGATCCTCCAGGGTGACTGTGAGGATCATGCCACGCTGCTGTGTAGTTTACTCCTGGGATTTGGCCTGGATGCTTATGTATGTGTGGGCACCAAAACCAAAAACATTCCGCACACCTGGGTCATGACCTGCGGCACAGACGGCTCCATCACCTTCTGGGAAAGTTTCACTGCACACAGGTAATGATTGATATATTCCCATTGTTCAGAGTTATGCAATAGAATCTCTAACCTGGCTGAATCAAGAAATGTTTTTCACTTATACACTAACAGTCAGATGTTTCCATTAACTTCTTGTTATTATATTTTCTGTATTAGATATGTCCATCGTCCAATAGACCCAGACGCTCCTCCCATGGTCCCCCAACCGAAAGCCACCCATCCTTACCGGACTATTGGCTGCATCTTTAACCACAAGACATTCTTGGCAAACTGCCAGCCCTCAGATGCTGTAGAGCTATGTGTGTTTGACTTTGCAGATGGTTCTCGCTGGAAGGCCATGAGCGAGGAGGCAGTGCTGTCTGTGTGTGTGCCTGGCACCATCTCCTCACTTCCCCCAACTCCTCCTCTCTGTTCTTCCTCTGTGGTGCCAAATGAGGCCAGCAACCAACTGGAGCTTGAGATGCGCTATCTGCTAGCAGAACACAGGAAGGTAGCAAAGCAATGTGCGCAAGAAATTCACCTATTTAAAAATAGCTATTGTCGGCTAAATAGTACTTTACTATTCAGTCAGAAGGTGCATTTTTTGCAATAATCAACATCATCTAAGGCTACTGAGGTCAAAAAGGACCCTTAAAGTCAATAGGACTTTAATTCTATTAGTATAATTCTGTATTACACTGGTGTTTGACAACATTCTTTTTGATTTATTTAAATATTGAAGTCCATTTTAGAGGTTTTGTAAAAGGGACTAAAGTCTCTGTTCCTCACATTTCCTCACAAGTTACTATATCAGTTCAAAATAATTGGAATATAGCTCACAAGTCTAATGGATTAATACATACATGATACTTTATGGCAGGGAACCGTGGCTAATTGAGATATGGAAAGTTTTACATTTGTGTAAATTACTTTCTTCTGTGTTTGTGTGTGTCTATAGGATCTCGGGCTGGCCACAGTCTGGGACGACCACCTGTCATACCTGCTGTCATCAGCACTCTCAGCCTATGAGCTGGAGCGTTGTACAGGTATGTCATGTGGAAACGAGGAGTTTCAGGATGCTGTGAGGAGGGCGGTGCCTGATGGCCACACTTTTAAAGGCTTTCCCATTCATTTCCTGCACCGCAACGCACGCAGGGCATTTGCTACCTGCCTCAGGTACCTTCACACACAATCACATTGAGCTCTCTATAATGTCTTTTCCATTTTAATTTAAAGCCAGTTCCCCCAAAAATGTAACAAATTTTAAAGTTTTAAATAGGATCATAATTTATTCACCCACTTATAATTCCCATACCTGTTTGAGGTTCTTTCATCTTTTAAAACGCGAGAGGAAATGCAAAAATTCAGGCCACTCTGACCTTTTTAATTCATATAATGGAAATAAAGAGGATGCCAAGAAGCCAAAAGCACTATAAAAGTGCAACAAAAGTATTTTTAAATATGATACCTCACCACACCAGCTGGAAATTTCCTTTGTGTTTAACCACAGAAAATAAAGTCATAGCGGTTTGGAAAGAAATTAGGGCCATAAAACACTTTTCACAATACATACCTGTTTCAAGCTGCTTTTACAGAAAATGAAAGTTGAACATTGTCAGGCAAGTGTTTTGTTGTCTAATAAGTTGTTTTCTGGTTGTATGATTTAGGTCACCATTCTGTGAAGAGATTGTTTGCTGTCGAGGGGATCATGTGCGCCTGGCGGTGAGGGTTCGAGTGTTTGCTTATCCAGAGTCAGCCTGTGCTGTCTGGATCATGTTCGCTTGCAAGTACAGATCAGTGCTGTGACTGATCAGAGGAACCAGTCATCTCAGGTTTCCAGACTCTAAAACTTTAACACTGTTATTAACATATTTGCAGGTTTAGAGTATTATGAGTTTGGGTATTACATGTACAGTATGACATATCATATCTGTAGTACAGTTACAATACCATGTACAAAATGTGTGTGTCTTTTAAACATTTAAAATTGTATTTATAGATATATTTTTCTAAATAAATCACATATACAATATGCATATTTATCCTTTTATTAATATTTATCCTTCCTGTTATTTTTTATTCTGGACTATTTACCTTTCATACAGTTATTAGGACATATTGTATGCGGTAGCCCCAGACATTTTGTCTGGGGTTTATCAGCTACAGTAATATGTATAGAGGTATTTCTGTTCTGTTAGGTTTTTTAAACTATGTTCTTGAAATTAACAAATTGAGTAATTAAAAAATACTTTTAATGTTCCCCACTTTCATTGTTTTTTAAAGCAAAATGTTTTTGTATGCAGATCCAGGTGCATTTTCCTATCTGCACAGACAGTAATGTTGACTGCTTGAGGTTCTGGCATTGGACAGTGTACCTGATTATAACCATGCCAACTAATGTAGTCTCCTGGGCTTTCCAGTAAAACTGGTTAATGCCATTGTGGTACATTTTTTCTGCATATAATCTCCCTCCACCTTCATAATAGTGCCACAATGTGATCATTATATGAAACACACACACACACACACACATGATTGGCTGTGTTGGATTTTAAGGAAGTTCATTTTAAAATCAGAAAAATATCTCATTAAAAAACTTGTGAAACTTGTCTCATTAAACTCGTTAAAAAGCTGAAAAGGCATTTGAATTAAAATTGAAAAGAACAATGCTCAGTCATGCATTTTTGGGATATTGGGAGATACCTCAATATGTTGCTATTGCACTGTACATAAGCAGGTATGTTAAGACTTGTAATCAGTGAGGTGAAAGTAATGTTTGGCCAGTAGATGGCAACATGCTCTAAAAAATACTCTTAATACAGTAAAAACTGTTTTTGCCTGACCAATATGTCATCATGATTAATGCTTGATTAATGTGTAATCAATGACAGTTCTTACTTTTTAATCAGTCATGCTGGAAAACATTTCCTTCCTAATGTAAATTATGTTACTGTGTTTCGGGCAAATTATTGGCTTGCATCAAGCAGAAAAAAACAACTAAGGATTTTTATTTTCACACATGAATTTTGTCATTAGAGTCTTGACCTGCACCACATAAGTCTCTGAGATGCTTTGGTACTTGATTTTACTCTCATGTTCCCAAAATTAATGCAGCTCTGGGTGGAAATAAAAGTAGTGATACTGAAAATTATTGTTGAAACAATGCAATGACAAATGTGTGCTGGAATTAAAATTAAAGGTAGTCTATATTTAGAAAATTCTTTGATCTGACCTCAAGCCAAAGCAGTATATTAAAAAAGATTATACACTGATGTCTTCGCAGTTTAATTAAAAGACCTAATCCTTCGTCTGGTTATTACACCTGCAATCTTACCACTGTCCATCAGGAGGAGACAAAATACAAACAACCATAGAGCAACATCTGATTAAGATTAAGATGGTGTTTTAGGGACTGATGAACTGATATTTATGACCTTTAAATACTTTGAATGATTGTATTACATCCCACATTTCCTTTGGAGGCATCATGCTTTGTAATAACTGAATTTAAGGCCGCATGTCTTATTATGTTCAGGATCATGCTATATGTTATTTGCACATGGCTTAAATTTTCAAGGTCACTGTGTTCTGTGGAGTGCAGTATCAGATTTCTAACATAAACAAGCATTAGTACATTTCACAACATGAACTGATCATAAGAGGGTCTTAAAATGCATTAAACCGTTTACTTCATTATCCATCTCACTGCATACTCCATATCACAAACCTGAGAACTGTGAGGAAGTGTCGAGAAAGCATCCAATTATATCTGATTTTGCCATCGCTCGTTATAAATTGTAGCTACAGTATGTGTGTGTGTGACAGTGGGGGTAGGAGTTGTGGAAAGGGTGTATTAGCTTAATGAATATTTCTATTTTGACTGAATTCTACCTTCACTCCTAATCACATTTCCCGTCTGAGAGAGGGAGTGTTTGATACAGCAAAACAAGTATTGTCTTCAGTGCATATGAAATGTCTTGAACTGCAGGTGTAAGTTTATAATGGGTCTGCAGGGACAGGCAATGCATCATCTCAGCAGACCTGTGACAAAAACACTAGAGTGGCTGTTGATTGTCTGAGAAGTTCGGCTTTCCACCTCTTTTTCAGACTTTTTATTGTTAATTAATAGATTTTTTTTATTTTGTAAGAATTACAGATTTGTGCCGATTTTTTCACGTTTTCTTACGTCTTATTTCTAAAAAATTATTATGCATAATGTGTTGGAATAATTATTTTTTCCTAGTGAAATATGTTTGGCACCATTGATTTTTGTGGTACCTTCTGTATTTGAATATTTGTATTTGTTTAAAATAAATGAAGATTAGAAATCAAATAGAAATATTAAATATTGCATTACTATATTGCATTAATCTTTTAATTAATCTCTTTAGTTAATTCACAGGATTGTTTACAAATATAAATGTTTGAAAATATCACAATGAAACCAATATTTACAAGTAAAAAAATGTGCCACTTTGTAATTATGCAGCATGCAGCATTTATCAAATTACATACATTGCAAATGAGATACTTCAGAGTACAAAAGCATAAAAGGTAAAATGGCTTCAATTATCTAAATCTAGAAAGACCTGCCACTTTTGTGCTGAAACAAATACCTGGAACACTTTTGTTTGCCATTATTGAAATAAAAACAATTATAGAACAGACATGTGAAAACATTGTTTAAAGATAATATATTCTCAGATAAATTGAATATTTGTGAACACCTGTTTTACAAAAATGGGGTAATTAACTTCACAGTGTGCCAATATCTTGTTAATGTTTTCAAATATCAGACAGGAAATTTGTGTGTGGTGGAGGGTACTATCAATGTTTCCCTTTTGTATTTGTAATTAATAAAATTGTTTTTAGCTACAGAATATACTCATCAAGATTTTTTACAACATTGTTTATGAGGTTTTTCTTAATGGAAAAAGTGTGTTTTAATAAATTTCACTCCAGCATCTGCAGTGTCTAAAGCATAACCTATGCAGAATAATATCAAGACATTAATTTACATAATCAAAGGAGAAGAACATGTCTGTGCAACGGTTTCCTTACCAGCATCTTCCACCTCTCCCCATCCTTCATGTCCATCTTTAATCCTCTCCCTGCTTTTTGTTTAGAATCTTTGAAGATCCTGTGGTGTGTGTATGGGGGGTGCAGAAAAAGCAAGCATGTGAGAATGAACGTGGGGTACAGGAGAAACATGCTGCATTGCCCAGGGCAGTATGGGTAATAAAGTCATTAATTCAGCTGATTAAGTTGGCCTTTGGGTTAAAAAAAATCATATCCGTCTCCTTCTCAGATGTAACTGGGGACGCACAGAAGAGGCGAAAATGCCAGCTAATTAGCAGACGAAAAGAGAGCGAATGAGCATGAAGGGAGGGAGTGAGGGATGGGGCAGAGAGGTGCTTCCACTGAACTCTTAATGAGACATCTTTGGGGGTGAGGGAGTGACATGCTCATCAAACCACACACATACGGGCGCACCAATTTCGAAGACGCATTCTTCCTCAGAGCCGTGCGATGCTAACTAATGATCCACAAAAAGAAAGCGACCGAGAGGGCTAAAATGTCATCTGATGCACGGTTTTAATGAGCTTGTTGTGTGAAGGGCGAGCAAGCCGAGGGAAAAGAAAATTACAGTTAAAAACATCGCCCATCATGCTTGCCTTGAAGCAAGAATGCACCAGTCAACTTGAGCGTTCCTCTATTTTCTTTTTTAATAGAAGCAACCTGTATCTCTCGAGAGGGCTTTGTGGAAGATTGCTTCATGCCATTTTCCCTCTAAGGACAAGGTCAGGTAGATCTCTTTCCCTTCATGGCAAAGTCAGAGGACAGCGGATGACAACAGATAGGTCTTGTATCCCTCTGATTTGCCCACTAGTATCAGGCTCGCCCTTCATCCTACCTCACAGTCTTTTGTGTGCATGTCCAGAGCTCTTCTTTTTGAGTGACACCACCGCAGACATTTTACCGGCGCGTCATATTGACTGACAGGAGACGGCAGTGTGGACCTGTCAATCACAGTGCCAAGATGGTAGACAGCAAACAGAGAGGCTGGTGTTATTCCTTTCATTTGGTATCCATTTAAAATACAATGAGTAGAACAGTTTAGAACAAAGCAAGTTGAGCATAAATAATAAACATTTTATATTAAATTTGACAAAGAATCTGAATCAAAATGAGCTTTATTTCCATATGCGCTTACACACACAAGAAATTTGTCTTAGTGACAGAGGCTTCTATTGCACTGAGAATACAAACAAAAAGACAGACAAAAATGAATAAAGTAATATTTATAAAGTATAATGAAATATATATGTATAAAAAATATATGCTGAAAATACAGAATGACACACTATACACATAAAGACATAAACAGTTAAGTAAAAATCACATAAAAATGTTCATTTATGAATAATATATTATTAAATAATTTAATTATTCTAGGTTTTCAGTTCTCGAAAAATATGTTAGACCTGCTGTCAAAGATACAAACAGAAGCCCTTGTTTGGTCCTTTTGAGAGAAATCCAGGCATTATAGAGAATAAAAGACAGGCATTGTTGTTCTATACTTCAACAATACTTCTGTTTTACTCTCCCTCTAACTACAAAGGCACATTTGTTGAATTTTGTTCCCCAGGTTTGTACTGTTTATACCTGTATTACCTGAACAATTTTTTATTTTATCTGAAGCTTAGTGATAAAATAGCAAGACAGGTTCAGGCACAGAGATATCAGTAGAAACCGGTATCTGTCAGATTACAAGAAAATTAGCAGCGTGACTATGAGTGATTGTAAATTTCGCTTTACAGCAGCTCAACAGATAACTGAAATTATGAAAACAAAAACCAAGTGTCCCAAAAACCCTCTTTTGTGTGAACCTACTTTCTTATGCCAGGATTTCCTATTGGTAGTTCACATAATGCTGCCAAGCCTCTGTTACTAATTTAAAAACATCACATTTAAACTTGTGAGAATGACTCGGGCTGTTTTTGGAATAAACAAGGAGACAGGATGAGTGTGTGAGTGTCACAGAGGAAATCAATAACTTTGTCATAGTAATATGTCAATATTACTACATAATATTTCTGCAGTAAAGTGGTACGAAACAGTAGAAAATCTCTGCGCTCTTGTGGTCCTTTCAGTGGCCCTATAAATTGGAATGCCTCTTGCCCAATCAGGTTAAAGGAAATGACACTGTTGTCGTAATTTAAACTTTGATACTACAAAAGGATGCTTGCAAACTATTGTAGTGTAGAGGTACATTTAATTTTTTTAATGAAATGTAAAATTTAAACAATCCTAGATCATATGACCATATTTTCATCCTGTGGGTTTGTAGAAATTGATTGTTTTAATTGGGATGAGCCCCTCACATCTCAACTAAAGAGCTCCTATCCTGTAAGATTTTTACACATAAAAATACAGAGGTGTCCCTCTACGCCTACAAATCAGAAAATCAATTCATAATGTTTTTTATACAGTGTCTACTGGACAGGATTAAAAACAAACAATAAAAAATCTAATGACAAATAGTTAATGGTTTGAAGGGGTTCTAACATGTCTCATTTTAGAAACATTTTGCTCTGTATATTTTGATTTGATTGTAGTCTACATTTTAACGTGCTCCTGCCTCCTTTCTGATGAGCAGCACTATTGATATGCCTCTCACAGGAGAGGTGGTGACCTCGCACGACTTCAATTCTGCCTGCATTGTGTTCATTGTGTACATCTCAGGAGGGAAGCAAGAGTGTCGTGTTCGCTTCAGGCACAAGTCAAGCCCTAATAGTCAACTGCAATTTCATAGTCACAGATTGTGTGTAACTTTGTGATTGTACATTTAAAATAGCACAAAGCTGGAGAGATGAGTTCAAATTAATCTAACTTGACATCAGACTTTTGCATTTATGTAATTCAGCTACAAACGAATTGAACATCAGTCATTAAACGTCTGTAGAGTGATAATTCCATTTAATGTTTAATAGTTAAGGGATGCGGATCACACTTGGGTAGGGAAGTAATTTCAAAAGAATGAAAGATTCCATTAAAAGAATGTTATCTGTTGCATTAGCAATGAAATGCTGGGTCTCTGCTGGTTTGTACTTCGAGCTGACTGATGTCCTTTGTCCAACATTAACCAGAACTGCATCAGCAGACACTGTACTAAATAATAAAATGCACACATTTAATAAAATACACATTTTGAAACTAAAGGCAAATATAATGAACCAAACTTGTGGGTTTTATGTTACTAACATTAAATGTTTTAATGTAATTGTATTTGTAAAATATTTGTAGAAACATTTTAAAAATGATTTTATATGTAATAATAATAATATTTTATATATATATATATATATAATTAACTGGATTTTGCAGATATACCTGGTGTTTTTGCAAATGCAAAATATGGAACCACTGTTTAAACTTATACTGCCAACAATTCTGTTAATTATGTAGTTTATATCTTTTTTATACACTGCCCCATAAGGTGTTATATTCTACATGAAGAAAATGCAGTGGTGATCAGCATTGAACATCCTGGTAAATACATTTCATGCACACTTAAGAGGAGGCAGAGAGCCTTAATGTCATGATAAAGCATTGAAAGATCCTCTCTGAGGGAACACACAACTGTTTGCTTGTGTGAGGCCCTTCATGGCATGTTTGAGGTAAGCTGGGCCTCATCTGGCACAGACTCTTCAACTGATATTAAGATAAAAAAAACCTTTTTCAAGAACAGTTTCAAGCGCTTAGATTCTCTTCTGCTTTTAGGCTGGAAATAAAAGCACTGCTGAGGAAGCAAAAAGCCTATTAAAATCTAAACATCCACCAGTTACCAGGGACAGCAGAGGGGTGCACAACAGAAAAAGACACGATAACAATTATTTATAAACTGGAAAACATGAGGTAATATATTTGTTTATGTAAATGTAATATGTCCACAGTATGTTGGCACTTCCTGGCAGGCACTAAAATAATGCCTTACAATTATGCCTTTTCTGTTTTACTGTTTGCTCTTTTATATGTTACTTATATATTTGTTTTACTGTTTTCTTACGTATATGTTTTTAATGGATAGATTTATAAATTGTAACCATTGTTGAGTTTTGTATGCTTCACCAAAAATAAGGACTACTCAATTAGTTGTTTATTAAATTTTATTTTACTATAAAAATGTTACTATAATTTGTTGTGTTATGACAGAAAAGATTTTAAATACTTTGTTTTTATTATAACAAATAACTGTTAAATCTTGTAAAAGCTGTAAAATGTTGTGTTTGATGTTACCACATTTTAAGGCTATCCAACAAAACATATTTAATAGGATTTGATTACTGCATCTCATCATCAAAGCCTACTGGAATTTATAGCTGAGGAGAACATTTGAATTGGTTGCAACAAAACTGTTCTCTTTCTCTTTCTTTCTGTCTTTCTTTCTTTCTCTCTCTTTATTTACTTTTCATCTTTCCACACCACTGTATTACACTTCTGTCTTTGATGCATTCCTTCTACCCACAGTTTTTCTTCCTGTTTTTTTGGCTTGTTCTTAGTCACACCATTCCTTTATCATCCCCTCATTTTCTTTGTACTGTGATTTTACAGTCTATCCTGCAGTCTTGGAGCAGCACGGCAGAGCTGGTGTACAGAAGCCTCTTTCCCTCAATAATGAAAATATCACAAGAGACCCAGAGGGGGGCTGCTGACCTTTATCGGCCCGGTGCATTATCGCCACGCTTGCTTGCTCTTTCGTAAAATGCCTGGCCACACTCTTCTCCCCGGGGCAATATGCCTGAGTGACTGCAGTAGATTGAGTGCTTGTAGATCCATACCCTGTGTAAATAATTTATCACCCTCAGATGCTGCTGAGGACGGGGAGAAGGGAAATAAGCAGCCAAGAGTCTGCAATGGGAAACAGGGCTTATATTTGTGCACCGCATTGCACTCAATTACTGACCGACTTAGGAACACTGTGAGAAAATGAAGCTGAGCTTGAGGAAAACAAAGTGAGATTGGTTATTCTCTGCTTGGGTTTATTTGATACTATAGCAGAAAATTCAAAGCATGTGTTTACAGGAAACAGTTTTAGGCATGTTATAAAAGGCTACACATCAGCTGTAACTGCAATGATGCTAATATAGTTTCCCAACAGCCTGGTGAGATTTAGCTGTATTGACAATATAATCAATCGTCACTACAGTGATTAATTTACAGGGCTGCAGCTGTGCTACAATGCATGATGTGGTGAAAGCTATATGATGTTTAACACCTGTTTATGATTGCACAAAAACCAAGGGCAAACACTTAAAAAAAGCAGGACCTTTACACTTACATTTATTTTTCATTTAGCAGACACTTTTATGCAAAGCCACATACAAATGAGGGAAAATGTAACATTTTGCTTTAAGAGCCAACATAAGCACAATCTACAAGGCTACATTTACATTTATAAGAATAGAATTGAAGCTAGAGAGAGGTGAACAACATAAGAGTTTATACAACATTAACAATGATAAATAAAAGTTATACAATGGGAAGAATTAGTCAAGTGTAGACAGAAAAGGTGTGTTTTCAGTTGTTTCTTGATGGTTGTGATGGTTTCAGCAGAGCGGGTGGAGGCTGGCATCTTATTCCACCAGAGAAGAACAACTTGAACAGACATCTTGATTCTTATTTAATACTTCCATATTACGATACTTCCTTTCGTACATGAGATGGCATCAAACCAATGGGTAATGTTTATCATTTATACATTTGGCAGATTATTATTCAAAGAAACTTACATTCAATGTATACATTTTCTGGGGTTTGAAACCACAACCTTAATGTTGCGCTAACCCCAAGCTATGCTAAAGGGTCACTGTGTCAGTATCCCGAAAGTCATAGTTTTGCAGTATTGCTTTCCTCTTATGCCTGCTCATCAGACTGTTCAGTTTTGCTCCACAAATATAGATTTCTGTGCTAAATTTACACAGAGTCAGCACAGTTATTACAATGAAATGAATTCAACCTTATTAGTCAATATGGCAGAAATTAGCATAATGATTGATAGAACCCATTTTCCAATTTGCAACAGCTACTTTCATAATGTGGCAACATCTTTTCTTATTTTTCTAAGCATTATTTTTTACAGTAATAGTGGAAGGACAGAACTTAATGAATTTTGTTATTATTTTTGTTATGGCTGGGGCTAAAAGTGCTGCACCTCTAGTATCATTCTTTGGCCTCCTCTAACCTTATTCCTTAAGTTTTACATTATAAATTTGACCAGCTACACACATATTTAGTCAATATAAAATTTGGATTCTGTCAGCATTTTTCTTTCTCTGAAGGAATGTCTAACATGGTGTGTTGATGTTGGTTAATCTCCCTCTAAAGGTGCTGGAGGGTTGGGCCCTCACAGTGGGGTCCTTAGTAATAGACTCCCTGCCATCTGGAGCTGGTGAGCCTAATCCAAGGGGGTTCTGTAGTAGAGGCCCAGGCCATATTGAATGCTCATAGCCTGTCAAAAACATGTGCTTACATATAATACCAGAAGGTTTTGTAGTAGAAATTAATGTGTAAATGTTTGAAATTAGTTTTGAACGTAGAAATATAATTGTGCCAGCATGTTCATTTCCTTCATTACAAAACAAAAATTTTATAAAAAACTTGATATTTGGTCCAAAAAAGCAGCCAATAGCAGCCAATAAAACTTCTTCAACACTGTTTATATAGCATCTCAGGGTGATGTCTCAAAAAGCTGGTTGATAAAATGCCAATAAAACATTTTTTTTAATTCTTGGCAAAAGGGTGGCTGTTACGGAGGAGGCTCCTGCTCTGCCTCCTCTGCGCCACCAAACGCAGTCCTCACCAGAATTCTAGTACACTTCCGGACTACATTTCCCCGTATCTGGGGCTGATTTCTTCCTCTTGGTATACCTGTAGCCAATCAAGTGGCTTATTTAAACCCCAGACACTCTAAACTCAGTGCAATATCTTGTATTGCTTCGGCCTACATTTCACAGCATTTATTCCCTTGTTGTTTACCTGGTTTTTGTGTTTGGACTGTTTTTGGTTATTTCTGATTGTTTGCTGCCTGCCCTTTGACTCTGCCTTGGATCACGTTTTTGGATTGTTTGCTGCCTGCCCTGAACTGTGACTGTTTAATGTTTATGATTGTTTGCCGCCTGTCCCGACCTCTGCCTGCATTACCATTTCTGATTTTGCCTTTTCCCAATAACACTGTTTGCCGGTTTTTGACCTTTTGCCTGTTTTTGACTATTCTGATTAAAACTCTGCAAATGGATCCTCATGACTCCGTGTCCCCACTACAGTGGCTTGATTCACATAAATCTCATAGTTCCATTTGTGATGTTGCATAGTTTTGATGAGTTTACTATTATTCAAAATGTGAACAAATAATATCAATAAAGAATGAGTAGGTGACCGTTTTGACTGGTAGTAGCTTTTGTAGTGCACATTTTAAAAAGAAGCAGTTTTGTTGAGATGCTAATGCACACAATCACCAATTGTGATGGGAACCATCACAATGCCAAGTGTGGTCGCATTGCTACTAAAACTGCAATAGGACAGTTATATTGACAATTTCAGAACCCAGTGAAACTAAACTTGTGAAATCAAACTTGTGTAGACAGAAGTGATTGTGCTCACTTCTCTATCTCTAAATATATATGTTAATACAAATCTTTTTCACAGTACATATTTTGTTTCAGAACACCTCACGTTTAAAACTTAAAAATGTCTGAACAATACCAATACTTGCATGATAATGATTTCATATTGATTCTGCTATCTGTTATGACCAAATATGACCAAACACATCACTTAATGATCAATGCAGACTGCAGTAAGCACAGTAAACTTCACACAAACTGTCCACACGCAGTCCCAGCTGGAAGATCTCTGCAGAGAGGAGATACAGTGCTCCGCTCCAGGAGCGCAGACCAGGAGAACCCAATTAGCAGTGATTTGTGGCAAAGTAGGAGATACGGACGGGAACAAATGACGACGGGTGAAAGAAGTGACAGAGCCGTGATTAATGTGGAAGCTGCAAAGCACGGAAATGAGAAAGACAGGACTAACAGTGGGACGCTGTCTGACAGGTACCACCTGACACACCTGCGACGAGAAGAGAAGAGAACAAAAGAGAATTGGCTCCACTGATCCTCTGGGACTGTTTTTGTAAATAGGTTAAGAAAATGGAACATTTTCTTAAAAGAAAGACGGAGAGAGAGGAGATAATGAATTTTCTAGTGATAAGGCTGTTATATCAGGCAGTAACTGTACATTAAATGTACCTGATTGGCTGATTAACAGAGTGGCTCATTCCAGCTGGTGTTACTTTTTAAAATCTGCAGACACACTTGTCAACATAACATTTTTCAGTGTACGAATTTTAAGTCAATATTGGAAAGTAAGTTGTGTTAAATAACGGTTCATTTTAATCCAAAGATGGGGTAGTTGTCACAATTTTCACACATCAGATGAAATTTCTTTAATGTCTAATTTGTTTCTCCTAGACAGCAATGAGACTTAAAGGAGAGCATGAAGAAACTTTTATGTTAGTCTTCTTTATCTTTGAAATATCCTCTAAGAAAACATCTTAGAAAATATATGCCTCCACTAGAGTTTCAGAAGAGATCTCAATAATATCACAAGCTGAGCTCAAGATTTGCCAAGTTAAAATCAATATTATTGAGGATTTTAATATGAACTCAAACATTTTTCATCAAAATATCCAAAACCAAATTATTTACATTTATGGCATAACTCAGTAAGTTCAGAAGAAATATTTGAAAGTTGATACATAAATGAAACAGAAACTGAAAATTCCATCAAATCACCTGCGCTATAAAAGAACAACCCCCGAGGAAGGTTTATTTTTAAGTCAATTTAAACACCCATTTATATTATGTAAAACACATAACCATTTTGAAATGACCATGATAATATATAAACGTGGCATTTGAACCAAACTAATGATGTCATTACAGAAAACAGTTTTGTGTTTAGCTGCTAAATGACTTCCTCTTTGGCACAGTGATGCTTTTGGAGGCATTTGACACAGTCTGGGTCTCTTTTTTATTCCTATAGGTCATTAACTGGATGTAAAACACAGTCTTGAGATAGAGTCAAACACTCAGCCTGGCACTGAATTTGTTAGCTAAATATTCCTGCCGTGTCTGGCTACCCGGAATGCTGTTCTTTGGCTGTCATGGTGATGGGTCGGTATGGGGAGTATCCCGTGGAGGACTGTTCACTAAGCTAATTAAAATGCAGGAGATAGTTATGGGGCTGATATGCCCACCTCTCCCTCACCACTCAGTCCACAGTCAATACTCTCATTCTCTCTCTCTTCTCTCTCTCTTTCTTTGGCAACACTAATTGACCAGGGGAAGCACAGCAGCAGTTCTCTCTCTTTCTTTTCTTCTATTCCACTCTCATCCTTTTCCTTTGTATCTCTCCTCTCATTCTTTCTGTGTTAATAGAAGCTCTGCTGCTCCCCTCTCTCTCTCCTGTCTGCCTCTGCTAATTAAAACTATGCTGAGACAGAAAGCAAGGGAGAGGGCACATATATATTCTGCTGCGTGATTACTTTAAAAATTCAAGCCCTTATTATACAACAACCCTGAAGCCACAACACAAACCTTTCTCTTATTCTGTGTTGCTTTTTAGATATGCTTAATAAAAACTAATATAACAATTATAAAATAGTTATAAAATATTCTAAAATATCTCTTATTTTAGCCGACCCTTAAACTTTAGTTTTGAATAATCCTTTTGTCTAAGATCATTTTTATGTGTGAAATGTTTCTTTAAGACTTTCACAGGATTAAACCCTCAAACTTTTCTGTTTAAGACACAACACTTATCTCTGGACTCCAGCTACAGTGAATTCTCTGGACAGGGTTGGTGCCACCACACTCTTCTGCCTTTCCTAAACCCCGTCTGATAAGTTGCAGCCCACTCGAAGATGGAAGAGGTGAGGGAGGGATGAAGTGAAGCAGGTGAACTCTGGCTGGTGTCCAGGGAGGGAAAGACAGGCACTTTGTAGGTCAGTGCTTATGGGAGACACAGAGAGGTAGAGGCCTTGCTCGTGTTCTCTCAGTCCTTGCAGTACCAGTCCGTTCTCCAATTACTGATGGAGCTCTTGTATGTTTCGCTCTCTTTCTCTCTTTCTTCTCTCTTCACTTCTTGATATCATGCCAGAAGACTCCCTAAAGACACAGAAAGACAGAAACAAGACAAAGATTTTCATGATCGGTGGAGGGGAAAGAAAGGTTGTGAAATATTAAACATGATGAGGTCTCATTGGAATGAAGTGTTGTGTTTTCCTTTTGGAAATTTCTGGGTCTCCTGAAATATACAAGTGGCAGCTCTGCTATACGTGTCTGTAATTAGTGGACTGGAAGATTTACAGAAAATACTTTATAACCTTGTTTTTCTAGGATGTTCTGCAGAACATTTCAGACAAAAAAAGTTCTTCTTATCATCAAGTTCCTCAGTCTCCTTTATTGACAATGAGGTGCATAATAGTGTGCAGTTTGAAAAATGATTCAGTTTTGAAAACTTGCAGCTATAATACCTGGAGACAGCTATCCATTAACATTCCTATTCACCTCAATGCCTGCACATTCACCACCAGAAGTGCTCTGCATGCTTGCAGCAATATTTGCACAAAGCCTTAATTCTGGACACATTTTTTAGCCAATCACCTGAGCCGAAAATGTCAGTGACTTATCTCTCCAGGGCAACAGGAAGATGATGCCCTAATATGTGAATTGTGAATTGGCTTGTGGTAGCGTACAGTCCAAACAGAAAAGCAATTTATATGTTGCATTGAAAAAATGTATTTAGCTTTATGTCAACTGCCAAAAGTTGTAGTCATGGCATGTAACAACAGGGGATGAAAGCTGAAGCTAGCTAATCAAACCTTGACTTCTGTGAGTCACCTTCTTTCTTCTTTTTGTGGAGATGACGCCATGTTAACTGCTGGTCTGGAGTTGTAGAATGCCGCAGGCCTCTTATTAATATTTCTTGCTTCAGTGACACCAGCTGAGATGAAATATTGGTGAGAGGCTTCCGGTCTCTGGACTAAAGAGAATATGAGACTTTTTACCTCCTCAGCAGACCACAGGGCAAGCGTGGGCGTTTCATTTGGATATTAACACCACCTCTGAGGTAAGTAAGCATGACTTGGATGCAATTATAACTACAACAGCCCTCTAATAAGTCTTGATACAAAGAGAGGCTGTGTTTGTTAATAAACAGGTTTAAACTAGTGGGGTGCCAGTTTATGCTCATGGGGAGATCTGTAGCCCTAATGTGGCTGTCATATGAAGTTTAGAGGTAATACAGACAAAGACATAAAAAATTGTAATGATAGATTTTTTTACTCATCATCTGAGCCATTTATTATGATTATATGTGTGAATGTGGTAATAAAATGCATGTGCAGGCCTGCCGTACGCCTGCATTGTGCATGTTAAGTGCATGTGTGTGTGTTTCAGTGTGCGTGTGTACCAGCCCATGTATTTATTGGTGGCAGGCCAGTTGTCTCTGGCTTGTTTTGCTCGGTCGATAATTTCCTCATTTGCTAGCGGGAAAATAGCTAATTAAAACCCTCTTCAGCTAACAGCCTGTTTGGGAGTATGCTAATGCAGTCCTGGGCTGGCTTCTGTTTCTGCCCTTGTTCCCCACACACTCGCCTGTTTCCACCCATTATAGCTGTGGACCGGGACATTGATTCAGAGCTCATATCAGTGCTGTGGGTGTGAGCCAAAAAGCCTATTTTGTCCATTTAGAAAGGAACTCTTTGAAGCAAAGAGATTACTGAAAGTTGCCAAATTGTATTACATTGTAATAAGTAGTGAAATGGTTGCTAATTATACTATTACATTATATGACACTGTTTAGTGTAATGTAGGAGATTTTGTATACAGGGTGGGTGAAAAGTAACTAGGCATTAGCTATAGAACTTGTAGTATCACTGGAGTCATGATGAACAGTGTCTAAATAGACGATAGTAAATTGAATTTCATATTTCCTGCATCAATAGTACAGGCATCGGCCACGAGAGGTTCTCAGGAATAACTCGAACAATTTACTTCAGAAAACTGAAAATGCCTGAAATTTAAAGCGTTTTATGCATTGAAATTTAAAGATTTGCTTTCATTTTTCCATGTAATAAAGTACATGTACAATTTGTTTTAATAAATTTGTATTAGAAATATGGACTTTTTATGGACAAATTATTAATGCCTATTTACTATCACCCACCTTGTATATTCTGATATATATTCAGGGTTAAACATGTAACTAAAGTACATTTTACACATTGAAAGGTTAAACTGTATTCTCAGGACAAGAGAATTTGAAATGTTGTTTAAATAAATATATAGTCATTTTGTTTAATTACAGCGATCGTTGATCACACACATACACAATAATGTGATTTTTGCATGTTTTATTTAGCTTTTATTTGCATGATTTAATTTTTATAATTGTTTTAAAAATCCTGTTACTCTGTTTAATTCTGACAATTTAACCCACAGGTCAAAGTGTGTTTAATGAATCATTGTCTTTTCCTGGCAATAACGATGGAAATGTTAAATAGCTTCTATATACTAATGAAGTTACATATAGTAAATGCCAGTATTTTCATGCCAAACCAGTAAAAGTGCAGGTACAAAATAATACAAAATGATATGCAAGGAATTTTTATATATATTATTAGTAATATCCTTATCAACTGAATTAACTAATTTAAGAGAAATGTAATTTTACACTTTCATTCTCTAATGAACAGAAAATTCATTCTCCCAAAATAGTGATAATTGTGCCAGTTTCTACAAACAAAAGTTTTATATTTGTTTGCCGGGGAAATTAAATTTTTATTCTTGATGTTAGTTTTTGTGCCTTGGGGTAAGTTCACTGAAGTCTGACAGCGCTGCACTTGAGACTACAACTGCAAGGGTGTAGTAATTAGCTCTTATTTACGACTGATTCTTTTATTGATGTGTTGTTTATCCTTGCTAACTTCCTTTGTAATGCCGTGATGAAAGTGGCAGTCGAAGAGAAGAGATACAGAACAGCTTTCATGTGTTGTGCACTCTTTCATCAAAACTTTGTTTTGTTCATTAAGGTCACCATACTTTTCCTTTCGTCTGCTTTAATTCTGGTGTGTTTTTACAAACAAATGCTCAGCCATGCTTATTTACTAGGAAACATTAAAACAAACTAAGCTCAGTAGCTGAATTAATTGTGCTGAAATTGATGTGTGGGTGACGGGGGACAAATCCTCATTTATGTCACTGACTCTCATTCTTCATAACACGTTCAAACTAGTTCAAACATCATCAATTTATAATAAGAGAAAGGCATGCATATATCTCTTGTCTTACACAGAAAATTGTGGCTGATGCATCTATGTTCTGTGAGAGCGCTGGCATTCATAAGTAATGCATTCCACAGACTATAAATGGTACCTCATCCACAATTCCCTATTAGGATGGTGCATGTGAGCAATATGCACAAGTGGATACACATGATGTTTTGCATTTAAACTGGGTTACATGAAGAGGAATGCCTGGAACTCTCGTTTAAGAACAATCATCTGCATAAAACTGTATGCTGGCATTTACCTTTTTATGCAAGCAGATGCCTTTATCCAAAGTGCTTTTTAGTGTATTAAAGGTATATGTGTTTCATGTGTTTTGATGGTAATCAATTGCATTGACCTTGGTATTGCTAGTGTCATAAGTGACTTAACTGACAAGTTTATTAACTGAGCATAAAAAGTCTGCTTTGTTTTTATAGATTTTATAGATACAGTCAGATTCATATTAGCTACATGCTGCAAAATGTAATGTGTATATGTTTGAAATAATTTGAAAGAACTTTAAGTTGAAATAGATTTACATTTAATTGATAATTTATTTGATTGAATTATTAAATCTTCTGTGATCTACAAGTTCAAATTTGCACACTGCGGCTCTGAACAGGACGCCCAAAAGAAGTGACATCAGGCATCAACTCAAAGTGATGAAAACCAGAATTTGAATAACCATATGCACCCTTAGGAAAATGATTGTGGTCAATGATAAAGGTTCTGAAAAACCACAAGTCTTTATAAGAGACACAATTAAGACTAGATTGCAAGCTCAGGTTTGTGGTACCTGATTGCTCACAGAGATGTTTCAGACACTGTCAGAGTCTTTTTGTACAGCTGCCAATTATCGCTGCACCCAGTGCTTCTCAACAATACTGTGACGACACATCATTTGTCGAAAACTCACACGCTTTCAGAAGTTAATTGGATTTTAAAAAGCAATATAAAATTCCATCGCTATAATCGGTCCTTAAAGATTTTTCTTTCATCAGAGTCGAACGCTAATTGCATGAGTTTGAATGGAAGTAGGTGGATGAAATTACCTTGAGCCTTTATCATAATACTGCAAACTAGTAACAGGGAAAGAATGACAGGCTGAAAATATTGGCCATTTTCGGTTAGTGGATGTGAGATTGTGGAGAACATTTTGCGGTTTTGCTTAATAGTTTAAATGTGATTAAATGGTATCTATAAATGTTCAGAAATATACAAAAATGATAGTGTTTGACTGAACAAAAACTTTGCGCTATTCTTATTAAAAAATTTTGATTCACATGTTTTTTTAACCCTGATCCTAAATTTGTAAAGTACTATTTCTGAACCATTTTGCTCAATCAGAAATGTCAGTAATTATGAACACAATCACTCTAATTGTGGGTTGGACTGGTGATTGTTATTTAAAAAAATAAGTGCTCAGGACTAAACCACTGCAAATTGCAGTCCTGCAATGTTATTGAAACTAGACTCACAACATGAATTTCAATTATTTTGAACAATTTAGGACCTGATAAACAGTACATTTCTCTCCCACCTCATGTCCTTCACTAAGAACAGTGCAATTACATCTCTGCTGGGAATTGGGGGGCTGACAGAATACAAGAGGCCAGTAATCAGAGGACGAGAGGTCCATCTTACGATAACAAATTACATATCAGGGCATGCTTCTAATGTAGCTGTGCCCAACAACATCCCTAAAGTCAGAACCAAGATCACCTCTTTCACCTCTTTGGCTTCTTTAACCTAGCATATGCTTATATAGAGGAACACACACAAAAGGTCAGAAGTGTCAATATTGTAGACACTGTTCTTTGTTTCATGTGTGGGGTCATCAAAATATTAAGATGAATGAGCCTTTGAAATATTGATAAGACAGTTCTAAAAAAATGTTATTGGCTATAAACAGATTTGGTTGCTCTCTATAAACATTAAAAGCATTAAACACAATTAGTCATTTAAACCAGACGTTAACCTTGAAGGTAATAGCTAGGCTATAAAAAGTGTGATTGTAATTCATATAATAATTACACTTTTGTCATTGCATATATATATATATATATATATATATATATATATATATATTGATATAGATTGTATTTTTTCTCGCCGAACATTTGCATAAAAGATCTGTCAGTGGTCCTGCAAATTGATATCCCATTATTTCACATATTATCTCAGATGAAAGCTTTTCTAATTTTACACAGAAAGACTCGAACAAAGGAAAAGCAGTCCAGGGTCAGTAATGCCGCAAGCAGCGGGGCTCCGCCCCCTCCTCCACCTGTCACTCAGGAACCTCTCCGTCCACAGCCCAATTAAATCGCTCCCCTCCACATGAGCTGACCCCACTTGCATGAATATGGATGAGAGCAAATGCAAATAAACCGCTTCACTGCTGTGCGCGTTAAGGGCCCTGAGGAAGAGAATAACAAAGGGAAAGGCCCACACTGAGAGTCGGGCGCATGGATGCCATCACTTCCCTGAATCATTGTGAAACACGAAACCTGCCGAGACATCCCAACTAGAACTGAAGATGCTGCTACAATAATGTGCATGCATTTTCAACAGTATCTGTACCACAAAAAAATATTTTTTATGGCTCGCTAGACAGATGCTGTGCAGGAACCAGGACATCAAATACCAATAAACTTTTTAATGCGCTTGGTAAATATGGATCTGAGGGGACATCTCTTACGTACGAGAGCGCAGGAGTGATGAATTATATATGAACTCTGGGGCTGAAAAATATCATTGAGTGGACTTACTGTTAAAGAACAATATATGCAAACAATTGCTATTGGCATAATAATAATAATGACCATCATTAATATTATTGGTAGAAGTAGCAGCAGCAGTAATAGCCCCAGATTTATGAAATTCCTTCACCATGAAGGAGCTAAGTATAAAACTGCTAAACATCAAATTAATTTAGTGCTCTGTTACAAAGCTGTTTGGAGGTCAGAATTAAAACACAAATAAAATAAGTAATAATGATGATGGCTTCATAGATAGTGACATTTAGTGCAGGGAAAGTGCCAAGTCGTCACAGCGTACAGGGGTGTGCTTGTAAATAATTAATCTTTGCTCCTCATGTCTACTTGTCAGTACAGACTGGGGGCTTGTATCCTGGCAACGCGCCATGGTTTCCACATGCTGCAGAGAGAGAGGAGCCCTCAGGGGGGAGCCAATCATCTCTCTGCCTGGAGCTGAAACATACACACATACTGTACTCGCACCCGTATATGCAGAGAAAGGCATCATGTATGCACATATGTTCGCATAAACTGGATCCACACACACACATACATGCTACATATTAGTGATCTTTTGCTTCCTTCTGCTTTTGTTTCCTGAGACATCTTTATGAGATTTCAACATCTGATCTCTATTCTGTATTCTTCATGTTTCAGCGCGGCTGCTTGGCTTACACCTGCCGTGTAAAAATGCAGCTACCTTTCCTTATTTAGTCCAATAAGGGCCTTTAATTAAGTAACACCCACAGTGCTTATAATCAAAGAAAACTGCTAATTATTCAGCCACAGGCTGGAGAATTCCTCATTTATTAACGATAATGTTTTTAATAGAAAACTTCTTACAGCCATTACAAAGGGCTCATGTGTACTGAGTCAGATGTTCTATAAACTTTCAAGCCAATGAGAGTATGTGTTATGTTATTGAGTCAGTGTGTTGAATTCACCTGACTGTGTCTTTGATGCCTCTCAATGGGGTCAGTGTTGTGTAATCATCCCAATACACAAATCCTGCTGATATAACCACACGACCTGCTTGTTAAAACCAGTATAGTGTTGAATCACCAAAACTTACTTAAAACAGATTCATCTTTAGTTATAGGTTTCTAATTAGACACCAAGAGCCTCTTCTGACACTCCTAAGCCTCAGACAACAGAAACGTCCAACTTTTTGCATCAATAGCCCATTAAATTTTATTATTTTAGCCTTCAAAAATGAATAATTAGTACATACAAGAGGTTTGAAGATTAATGTAATGAGACAGAAAATCAGCCATATTAGCGCAGCCACACCGAATGAAAATGACGTTCATTTTTCTTTCTTTTTACTAAATGTATTTTATTAAAAGGCACTTTGGTCACTAATGTGTCAAGGAAATAAAAACAATTTACGTTGAAAGGGCTGTGATACACATAGTTTAATGTGGTAAAAGGCTTTTGCAGTGGTCTGCGGAATGTGTTGAATGAAGACATCCAGAAAACTTTAAAAATAATTATGATAAAACTGTATGAAAATGTTCACTGTTAAGTGACATTTACAGAAACATTATTCCCTGTTCTAATGGGGCTGTGATATTGATAATTGTTAGGAGCAAGAGTGTGTAAATGTACGTGTGGGTGTGGCAGCGTTTGTGTGTGTAAGCATTAAGTGCTCCTGCCTGAGGGCTGTGTGTGCATGTGTGTGTGTGTTTTTGAGGACCTAGTAAAGACCTGCCTCCAGGGTCAGCCTCATTAAAATTCTAATGGCTTCTCAGCTACATGCAAATGGCTCTAATGGCAAAGCTAAGCAAGAGAGAGAGTGAGACAAAGACAGAGAGAGAGAGAGAGAGAGAGAGAGAGAGAGGGAGGGAGAGAAATAATTCAAAATTAGATTCATGTTTTTTTTAACAAACATCAAGAGAGAAAGTGTCTGTGCATGTGTGTATGTGTGTGTGGACATGTGGCGTATTGTTGTTCAGTCAAAGCTCTCAGCTCTAAGCCATGAAGACAGTTTGATTATATAGCTTAAATGATACTGGAACACTGATGGAAGAAATAAATTACCCATATTTCAGGAGGTGCATTTTAAATGCCCCTTAATGTAGGAATGAATCATGAATCAGAATGTTGGCCTTCATTTCTCACTTATATTCATTTGGCAAATTGCAAAGACATGAAACAAAACAATTCCCAATGGTTTCTTTTGACGGATGTTCAGTGCACACATAAATATTCCCTGAGTTATGCTTTAAGACTAAAATAATCAATACTTTCAGTGTATCTGAGCTGTCCAATAGTGCTGTATTTCATGACAGTCACAATAAGAATGATTGCATTAATTGGCAATAAAGAAATGCCTATTTATTTGTCTGCCCATAGACTCAACATGGCTGAAATTCTCAGTGACGTGGCAATAAAACGCCCAGTAGTGGTATTTCATTCAAAGAATTAAAAGAAGGAACAAGCCACAAAGCAAGCGCTGTTTATTCAAGTTTTTGCATAGGGAGATGCTAAGCGAGTAAAAGAGAGAGAGAAAGAGAGAATAGGAAGGAGGGAGAGTTTAAAATACATTCTTCCCAGTGTGTGTGATCCCCGCAGTGAAAGCATATCTCTGGCTGCCAGCGCACAGCTATTGAACTCTCTGTCATAAGTCTGGAGTTCTCTTGTGCGTGCAGCTGTGGGGCTGAAGTGTTGTTTCCCAGCAAGTGAGCCAAACACTGTCCCTCAGCCTAAAGACCCCCCAAACACACACATACACACACAGAGCAAGCACAATGGGTTGAGAAAGGGCTCTCATCTGAAGAGTGCTGGCTTCCATCTTTGAGTGTCAATTCTGTGTTCTTTTTCCCAGGCAGGAATTCCTTTAGTTGTTTCACAGAGCTAAACAAGCCAAAGTCTCGATATTCATTTTCATGTCAGCTTGTAATACAGATTTCTGATTAAGGGCATGACTGAGGTGGTGTGCTTGTGTGATTTATATAGATATATAAAGATAGATATATATCATTATAGCTGCATGAAAAATGAAAATATTAGAATTTTTGGCAAGTTTAAACTAACTAACTGATTTATAATTTGAGCTGTCAGGTCTGATTTCGCGGTAAATGTAAGTTTGACTTTTCGCCTTTGCGGCACCTCCATAAACAGAATGAAGAAAGACCTGTCTACTGTAACACATGGGTGCAGATTATGCATGGAACCTTTGTAGCTTCTTACAGCAGTTACTTAATGTGAACATATCAAGAGGTGTTTTTAATCTTAAAGTTTACAACAATCATCGATACGTAGTAAATTACCTGTGTTTAAAACCAAGGAACCTTAAACTACAGCTCCGAGGGTCATTATGAGGAAAATAACTGACCAAGAAAGGATTGAAAGGGGAACTTAAATAGGATGGATGACTATAAACAGGTGATGACAAATAACTAATCAGAACTAAACAAGAACAGGAAGAAGACCAAATAAGGAAAAACAGGAACTAAACCAAAACAAAAGACCGGGAATACCTAAAACAAAACATTAGTCCATAACTGTGACAATCGTCAGAGCTTTTGAGAGCTGGCTTTAGAGAGATCTGAAGGGTTAAAAACTGATGAAGAAATAGATTCTTATGTATATTTCAACATTTGTAAATATATATAATACTTAATGGGCATTGTGTTCTCATTCTTATATTCTTATTTTAATACTTTTTATAATACAGAAGCTGTTGTGCAGTTTTATTATAGTGTCCTGTAACATAATTTCAGATAAAATTACAATAAACTGTCAGGAGTATATCATCTCTGCACCATGTTGGTGTATGAGCGACAGCCACAAAACTGCACAAAACTCCACCCATCCGTTATCTGACCCATCCGTAGTCTGGTTTTTCACAAACACTACTTTGGCTTTGCCACATCAAAGGCACAAAGGGGGCACTCATGAGCACACTTAAATGACAAATTGGACACCCTGTGGACTCAAAGACTTGGCGAGTGCACGTAATTTAAGTCCACAAGACCGCAAGTCCACAAGAAGTACACCTGGACAGGGTTTCAGTGACCCAACATGTAGCTAACAATCAGATTAGGGGAGTAGTGCCAATGCACAACACATGCAAAAAAATAACTCGCAAGTAACTTGTAAGTAACAACAGTAAGTTGTATATTTCAAACAAAAATGGCAATAGAGAGGTAGAAGTATCGATTCTATTCACATTTATTCCATTGCCCAAAATACAGATACAGTTTTAGAAGTTACATTTATATATATATTTGACAGACAGAAATTTAGTTTTCTATCCTGTTTTACTTTTGAAATGTGATATATTTAACAAAATGTAGGATGTGACTTGATTTCATCAGAAATGTATTTGATTATGAGTATAAGTAATCCCTATAGAACAGAACAGAACTATAAATGTTGTTCTGGGTTTGTGTAAATCGTTGAATGCACATTCTAATAAAAAATTACAAAAACTTGCAATTCGTTCTTTGGAATGATCTATAGAAACAAGCCTAATATCAGGCAGAATTTCTGATTTTTTTCAGTGCAGTATAATTATCCCATTTATTGTTAAAAATGCTTTGCAACAGAAACACCATTCATTCATAACCTTCAGCAGCCACAAAATAATACTCTTAATACTTATTTAATTTTTCATATAAAATTCAACACAAAGCCCAATGTTCTTCTCAGCAAAACACTCTGCCTTTGTTTAGAATTTCATTCCTATCTCCCAATACTCAAACACTTATCTATTTCACCAGTGGCTAACATGGGCCATTAGGACTCACTGGGCAGAAAAGCTATTATGAACTTCATTTAAAACCGCCTCCAGCAGAAGAGCAGTGACACTGAAGAACTTATTTCTGCAGCAAAGTGACAAATGTCTACATTTTAAAAACATTTAAAGAGTTCAAAGCAGTGACTGTTTTAAGGACCTTGGCTTCTCAGTAGTTTGGTTTTCAATATTTTCAATATTTCTGTAGCAGAAACAGTCATGAATCATCTCTCATTGCATTTTTAATGATCCAGAATGGAGTACCTTGTTTTTACTCCTCTGTCATGCCTCTGAGGTCAGTATGTGGTCATCAGATTCATTGTTCTCTGGTGCATATGCGCCTGTCACCAGGTGTTCAGTATGTCTCCCTCTGCCAGTGCTGGACCTTCAACCTAATCTGCTTGGTTTCAGCTGCTCTTGACATGACCATAAATCCAGGCATGGATGGCATGGGAAGGCAAACAAGAGGCAGACATTTCACCTGCTGCTTGTCCCCCGCAGAAAACCTTGTTCCCCACTGATTTGGTTACAGAAAGCTTCTCTAACAAGGGCGTTGCGTTTGATGCCTACAGAGTAGTCTTCAGTGCTCATTGGTGGCTTTTATGTACAGTTTATGAATTTAAACTATTAATTATTATTTTCCAGGGTTTTCTTTATATAAATTCTGCACTTCCTCCTTAGTTTAGCACTTTTATTAAAAAGTTATTGCTTGTCACAGCCTGTAGTCATTTGATCTGCTGTTCCACCAGGTGAGAACGAGAGATGCAGGTGCCATCAACACACACAAGGGCTCACATCTGTGTCTGCAAGCGCATTGACCTAGTAACAACCATGAAAGCATTTGGTTGTCAGGACCGGATGCCTCTCCATCTGTTGGCTCAGGAAATGCTTGAGGAGTGTGAACCTGCTGAATTTGACCGTGTTGCCCAGCATGGCACTATAGGTGGGCTGTCAGGCCGATGTCTAACATGGACCTGATTTCTGGTGCCTTTGAACATTGACCCACTTTGCTTGTTTTTGAATTTGGTGTTTGTCATATGAGGACCAACAAGGTAATTTGAGGCTTTGGTTACTTTGCAAGGTCTCAATTGAAAGTAGAAACATGACAACCTATCTAGCTCTCACTGATCCAAGATCAGCAGCCGGTGAACACAGTTTGTAGCCATCTTGTGTATGGGATGTTTTCTTTCAATGAATTTTAATTTGGTTAAATTTTTGTAGATGTATTCATATTATAACATATCACCACCTTGCTGATGTGTTTTTAAACATCAGTGATTGTTTATTTTTATGTATGAGATTTAAATGAAACAGAGATGAAGGCAATAAAACTTCTTTTAGTGGATGGTACTATGGAATAAACATCTGTGACTGCGTGTCAGTCATCTCACGTGGGGCAGCCGTGTTTCAACTGAATTTTAATTGAGTTATCTAACAGATTAAAGTTCATGACACAAGGTCAAGCAAGTCTTTTTAAGGGAGCTTTTCAAAGCTTGGCATGATACATGACTAAAAATCAGTTGATATAACAATTAGGATGGGGGACCTTTTTAGAATGCCTCAGGGTAACAGAGATGTTCGTTCTCAAAAGAGACGCCATCATCTTCTTGACAAAGCAGTCATGGGTTGGTTCATTCCACCTAGTTTTTTGAATCCATGATTACATATTAAAATCTGGAGCCTTATCTGATTGGTTGAGACTAGTGTAAAAGAAATGTATATTATGAAAAAGAAAGAAAAAATTGAATATTTTCATAGTGACACATCAATAAAGCAGGTGTGTAATTGCTGGTCCCCAGGGGCAAACCCATCTTTAAACTCCACTCAGACACTTGATGGGTTTAAGATTATGTGTGACGTGTAACAGCTATAAAATGCCAGAAGGATTCACGCAGGAGAGCAGAGGCGTGTGTGTGTGTGTGTGTGTGTGTGTGAATGGTTTAGACAAGACTGGTGTGACTTCTCTCACCTCCTCCTTCATTTACTCCTCATTTAGCCTGGAGCAAATGGCTGGTCTTGGTTTCTCAATGTCTATGACTCTGCATGTGTGCTTATAAGCATGTGTGTTTGTATGACTCATAAATGTGTGCCACCCATCCAACAATCTCTAAAGGAAATGTTTTGTGAATTTATGGCAAGTTACAGCAAAACTGTTAAACAGAAATATGTCTGCTGTTGTGTTTAGGACTATTATGGACAGGACAATATTGGGAACATTAAACATCACTGACAAGCACTTTGTGAAAACTGATTGGCTGGCTCCTGTACAATTTCCAGCAGTTGATATTGTTTCAGTCTGCAGGGGTACTGGGTTGAAACAATGTACACTTTTGAGAGAAAATAAATGACAAGTTAGTGATGTTATGCTTTGAAAGTTAAGGGAGACTATCAATTATCTAGTATATTACTTGTAAAGCTGATAAAACAGATCTAGATCTAGAATTCAGATTTATCTAGAACAAACATCAGTATCTCAATTAGGATGACAGCATCAAACAGGGTCATATACATTTACAGTAATTACAGCTAATGAATGTAAACTCTTTAGTTTGATGCTTAAGGAACTTTTAAATGTAAAAGCATATCTTGAGCAAAAACACAATCTAATGATAATTTGTAACCATTTACACTTTAACCCCTGCAAAGATTTGTTATGAAACACTACTGTACCATTTCGTTACACTACTGTTTATTTTAAAAGGGCTCAAAAGGCTCTGTATACTGTAAATACAGTGAAATACTGTATGTAGTTATGTTACTTAGCTTCTTCCAACACTGACTATGAAGATTTCATGAAGAAAATGCGAAATGCTGAATAGAGAAGTTGCCTCAGAAAATTAGAAAACTTTTCTCCCTATTGTGTAATTCATAGAACCACAGGAAATGCTTCAAACCCACCTTTGGTCCATTGATTACTAGGCTAAATAAAGTGACTCTTCATTAACGCTATTTGTCATGCAGTTCTCTTCGTCTTTCCTGCTGAATTGATCAGTGGGTCTAATCGATATGCTGGTGTCTGTGAGCGCTCAGTTTGCCTTTTTAAGCACACTAGACCAGACTGTAAATTGAGATGTATGACAGAGAGGAAATGAATGAGTATTTGCCCTAGACGCATCACTGAGCAACAGCTGGCATGGGTCAAAGAGAAAGATAAGCCTGCTCTCTCTCACTTTTTCTTTTCTTCTCCTCTCTCTTTGTCACTTTGTGTACAGACATGCTTATTCTATATATTCTATATATTATTATATTCTTATTCAATATAACTACATACTAGCATCTAGGTGCAGGCCCAGAAAAATTCTTGGACACAACCCTTTTTCCTCAACACATATGTGTTACCTCATGTGGCCAGAGCAAAGCTGCTCAATACCACCCACAACCCTACATGTCTGGTCTTTTGATGGTGTGTCTGTGTACAGTGTACAGCGAGTATGGTTCCCTTTGATTGAATTTCATACACGGTCAATAAAATATTCATATGTGTGCACAATTATAGCAAACTTTATTTTTGTTCATCTTTATTTAAGTTCTGAGTATAAATGTAGTGTAAATCTGATACACTTTTATTAATCCAGCTGCAACCTAGCAACAATGAAAGTGTAATGAAGTTTCAGGCTGAGTCGGATCCATCTGCAGTATCTTTTAATCAAAACAAACAGGCAGGGACAGCAACAGTAAACAGGTATGTAGGAGACAAGGCAAAGGGGTAATTCAAAAACAGGTGAGGGTCGAGACAGGCTGCTAACAATCCAATAATGATATAACAATGCTAGGGTACGGGGCAGGCGGCAAACAATCAATAACCCAGAAACAGTCCAAGTCATACACAAAAACACCAACAAGAATAAACAGGGAAAACGCTCAGTAATGATGCCGGGGCAAATCAAGACTTTGCAAGGAGGTAACAGAAAGTGTCCGGTTTTATAGTGCTGAGTAAATGAGGTGCAGTTAAACGGAGAGGATGATGGGAAATGTACAGTACTGTGCAAAAGTTTTAGGCATGTGTGAAAAAAAGCTGTAAACAGAATGCTTTCAGAAATATAAATAATGATTGTTTTTTTTGTCAATTTACAAAATGCAAAGTGAGCGAACAAAAGAAAAATCTAAATCAAATCAATATTTGGTGTTCCTAACTTTTGCTTTCCAACTAGCATCAATTCTTATAGGTACACTTGCACAAAGTCAGGGATTTTGTAGGATTATAGTCAGGTGTATGATCAACCAATTATACCAAACAGGTGCTGATCATCAATGTCACACGTAGGTTGAAACCCAGTCATGAACTGAAACAGAAACAGCTGTGTAGGAGGCTTTAAACTGGGACAGCCAAACTCTGCTATCAAGGTGAGGTTGTGAAAGACAGTTTCATGTCATGGCAAGATTGAGCACAGCAACAAGACACAAGGTAGTTATACTGCATCAACAAGGTCTCTCCCAGACAAAGATTTCAAAGCAGACTGGGGTTTCAAGATGTGCTGTTTAAGCTCTTTTGAAGAAGCACAAAGAAACGGGCAACGCTGAGGATCGTAGACGCAGTGGTCGGCCAAGGAAACTTAGTGCAGCAGTTTAAAAAACACATCAAGCTTATTACCCTTCGAAATTGGAAGATGTCCAGCAGTGCCATCAGCTCAGAACTGGCAGAAACCAGTGGGACCCAGGTACACCCATCTACTGTC